>JAXGGA010015376.1:0-29348 GCA_038373865.1 Uloborus plumipes
TTGTCTGATATTTGTAGACTGCGCCAAAATCTTAATCATCGAGATAATACTCCCACAGTTGAAGAAAAGTTCAGGCTTTTTTTTTTTTGGCCGATCCCGTACGTTGTCATTAAAAAAACTTTTAAAACTTATGTCAAAGCGTAAAGTAATCCGCATACGAAATTAATCAAACCCCAAAACTAAAATTACCAATAATTTGTGTTTTTCGCACAAATAATTGTCAAATGCTCCCTACAAATTTCGAAATCACTTAGGACAAAAACTTTTAGCGTCATTTCATGGTCAGCAATATTTTCTCAACATTAAATGACAATTTTTCTTTGACAAAAATTACTGACTTAATAATACTTAAGCATATTTTCATAAAGTAGGGAGGGGAGCAAAAGTATCCTAGGTATCCCAAAACAATTACCGCAAATTTAGCGACATTTTAAATCGTCAAAGCGGTACGTTTTGAGTTCTTTTAGTTTAGGAAAAAAAATCGATTATAAATTGGTTCTCAATATTTTCACTGGCCCAGGCAACGCCGGGTATTTTTGCTAGTTATTTGCTACTTTCACGCAAGCACGAAAATAGTTTTTCCTTATTATGACTCTGAAATGCAAATCCTTTCAAAATTAATTTTTGCACAAACCTTTTGAAACGTTTCATTGAAACTAGGGATGGACCGGATATCCGGTAACTATCCGGTATCCGGCCTATCCGGCTGATATTTTAAGTATCCGGTACTTCCGGATATCCGATCCGGCTGACCGTCCCGGATACGGATATCCGGAAGATTTTTGCAGGATATCCGACTAAGTATCCGGTATTGATGTGGGGAATATTCGGAATTGATGTGAGGGTTATCCGGTATGATGTGAGGACCTAATTAAATATTTTCTTTTTTATAAAAATCTTAGTTAAAAATTTCATTGTTTGATAAACCTTTTAGATGATGTAGGGGAGAGTGGTAATGAATGGGCCACTTTTTGGTTTTGAATTTTTGTAATTTTTTCTAACACTTTGTTTTAACTCTAAATTGGTGTTTTAGTTACTTTATTTATCTGGCTATCTAAAAAAGCCATAAAAGTTGGATTAGCACCTGTCTATAATGAATTATAATAGAAAATAAAAATTTTAAAATTTGGCCATTCAACCCCACCTATGGGGTTGAATGGGCCATCGAAGGTAATGAATGGGCCACTAAATGAATTCAATGAAAACATGTGGATTTAATTTTTTTTTGCTGAATATGACAAAATAAATGTGGCACTTGACATGATGATACAAAATCATACTGATTTAAAATTATATAAACATCAAAACTGATGCAATTAAAATAAAACTGATGCATACCAATTGTAGCAGAAAAATGACTAAATAATGAGGTTGTAAGAAATAAATAACATCAAATATATATAAAAAAATAACAGATAATACACACTATGATTTAACAAAATTTATATATTTCAAAAATAATATTAAAAATTACTTTCAAAAACTTCATCTTCATTTTCAAACTTGTCAAAATTCAAATTTTTTTTTAAATTTACTAGATATCGGGAATAAGAAATATCTAACTTAAATTACCAAGAAAGAAAATGAAATTGTACTGTGAGGAATATAATATGAAGGAGAGAGGGGGGATTTTTCAAGCCACGCACTGGGACCAGAGGTCTATAGGAATATAATATAGGAATATCCTATAGGAATATAATATGGACCTGCAAATTATATTTAGAAGTTACTACAAACCTATTTTGACGACAGTAATCTTAATCTATCTATGACAGTCAGTTGTGTTTCATATTAATGCGAAAATCCAAAGAAAAGGAAGAAAAACAATATTTAGGTGGCCCATTCATTACCATGACATAGTGGCCCATTCAGCCCCTTCTATACTTTTGGAATACATTTAGGTTTTTTGGGTACATTGAATTTAGATAACATCAAAATGCATCTTAAGATTAGTTTATAGATATGGAAAGACTAGCTTATACATAAGTATGCAGTGAAATACTTGGTACATTTTAGGTAGGAAATGTTTTACTAAAAAGGGAAAAACTTACTTTTCAGTCAGATTCTTAACCATACCACTCTAGTTTGAAAATGGCTTAGCGCAAACGAATGAAAATTGGATGAGTTTAGTAGAACAAATAGCTACATCTATTGGTGGCATCAAAAAAAAAATTCATGCAAATACTTTGTCATATTTTGTTAGTGGCCCATTCATTACCACTCTCCCCTAATTACTTTTCATCTTTCCTTTTTACCAATTTTTGCTTCTAAAACAAAAATTGTGTTATTCCTCCGACTGTGTACTGGACATGGAAGCATTCTGCATATTTGATTTTTCACAATTTCCAAATAAAGTATGATTGTCTTCAGCTTTTCAAAAATATTTTAGTTAAAATATTAAGAAAGAAAAGGCTACAAACCTTCAAGGATTAATGTGCGACAAAAGTTTGAAAAAAACTTACGATCATATCGTTAGTTCATAAAAATTAATCGCAGTAGCTTTTAATATAAATTCTCAAATTATTTTATTTATTGAATTCTTTTATTTTTAGTTTTTGTGCTTCTAACAAAAATAGCGATCTATTAACACCCAATGATGTTGTAATTAGATATTTTTTACTTTGCCACTATTATTGCTTTATTATAATTGAAAATAACATACACTAAATAACCTATCTAACATTGACGAAAGTTTTCTTTTAGATAATGAAAACATCTGTCCCCATGAATCGTCGCAACTTAAAACCATGCTTTTTTTTTTTGAAAGAGTTTAAATGTGTGTAAAGAAATTTTGAATTTTGCACTTTGTTTCGTTCTTTCTTTTTGTAATACCTTCCTTTCAGAAAAGATATTTCTCTGCTATTAGAATCTTTTCACGTCTGTCACGCCGCTCCGTAACTCCTCGAGAACATGTTGAGCATGACCCTCAATAACATTCAATCGAGTTTCGATAACTCAAAGCTTTATAAACTCAAATATACCTTCATTTCAAAGTTTTCATTTGGTCCCAAATTCTTGAAAAGACGGTAGGAACTGCTTGTAACTCGAACTATCAATAACTCTAAGTTTTTAGCCGGTCCCTTGGGACTATGAGCTATTGAGACTTGACTGTATTTAAGATGTTAATTTGCATCATTAGAAAGTGTATTTTGTCTTTTAGAATTTAAGTAAAACTTTAAGTTAATTATTTAGATATAAGTTTATCAATTTATTTTTTAAAGTGAACATGTTTAGAATAATTTTAAATAATAATGATAATATATCGGTCATTTCAGCGAAAATGGTACAAATCAGTCCCGATACTTCAGAATTTTGGGAATTAATTTTAATGTTTACCACCTATTAATTATATTTTTTTTATTTGTTCTCCATCTAATTGTGTATAACCAAGTATTACTTATTTAGGCATAAGCCATTTATAAAGGACACCCCCCCCCCCCACAAAAAAAAATTCTTTGGCAAAAGAAGGAAAAAATGATCTGCCCCAGCTTCAAATTGCTAGGACTTAAAATGCAATTTAAGATTAAGCTGAAATGCAACAACAAAATCATTTGCAATGCACATCACAAAAAATGCTTCTGACACCCTTTCTGCTGATTTTTATGTATGTAAACAAAAAAATCTTGGAAAAACACCTATTTATCTTTGTTCCTAGTTTTTTTTATGTTTCAAACTGTCCACTCTGTTACAAGCCTTTCAGAAATAAAATAAGCACTCGCATTCAATGTGATATTTTTTTTAATAAGTACAAGTAATGTATCTGCTTTGATTACTTTGATACATTGAATTATATAATCAGTAACTAAGATAAGCCTAAAATTCTTTGCTGATGATAGTTAATTTGCACTGTGGGATGTCCACTCTGTTACAGTCGCATTAATAGTGCAAAAAATATTTTTTCTTGAAATTGCAGACAGAATTAGTTTTAGGATGCTTAGTTCATTTTATACTTGTTCTGTAATTAACTTTTCTTTACGATTAGAAATATATTTTTCAAACCTCATTTGTCTCCTCTGTTACACAAAGTGGTCGAACTATTCAAAACCCTTAATGAATGACTCATATATACAAGCCATTTACACTTTATTATGCACAAATAAACAGAGAATAATTTTTAAAACAATGATTAGTTGGCGAAAATTACTTCATTTGATAAACTTAACTCGACAATTTCAGACATGATTTGTACCATTTTGGCTGGAATAACCCATAAATATAACACTTGTATCCAGGGATGGACTGGGGTGCTCCGGAGGGCGGTGGACACAAACTCTTAAGGGCGCCATATACATATATACATATACATATATATATATATATATATATATATATATATATATATATATATATATTAGTGTTCACGTTTTTACGAAGAAAATAAATACAAAGCGTTGAGGCATTTACATGTCACGCAACCTCTTGAGCCATTGGTTCTAAATTTTAGCGCTCAGTATGTAAGGTTATGTTTTATTTTTTTTTCTGAAAAATTATTTTTACGTTACTAATTAGTTGTGGCCCTGTTAGTGAAAAGCTCATCCACCACGACAAGGTCAGACCACATCGGATGAGAAAAATCGGTTTTTAATTGTCCCGAGGCCAAAAAATCGTTTAAAAAGCTACAATTAAGTCTGTTTTTAATTGTCTTAATGCCAAAAACTGTATAAAAAGCAATAATAAATCGGTTTTTAACTGTCCTTCGGCCAAAAACCGCATAAAAAGCAACAATATAAACCGGTTTTTAATTGTCCTGAGGCTAAAAACCGCATAAAAAGCATCAATAGAAATCGGTTTTTAATTGTCGTCTGGCCAAAAACCGCATAAAAAGCACAAGTAAAATCGTTCATTTCAATTGAAAAACCTTCCACTGGAAATGGATGCTATGATATTTGACCCTAAAAAGTTAGAAGGCGTCTCATCTCAGAACTGCTTTCGCACAACCTTTTGATAATTACGTCTGTTGACACTGATTTCAATATGTCCTTCTCAGTGGCCATCAATACAAATGATTCTAAGTGCTCGTTAGTTAATCGCCCTCTAAGACGCGTCTTTATGACTTTTAACTTCGAAAATACTCTTTCACACGTCACTTGAGTAAGCGGAATTGTTAGTAAAAATTTATAAACTTTATGCAGCTCAGTGTATTGCAGGGAATACATGTTGTATTCTGTAATTGCTTTTAAAACGCACTTAAGGCAACCTTGACATTTTGTTTCACTGTCACATTTCTGATATTCTTCTTCATCGTCTTCTTCAGTGGAGGCATTTCCTTCTTCACTGCTATAGTCAGATGCAGCAGTAGCAGTACTAATATCAGGCCACATTTCTGCAAATAATAACAATTCCTCTTTCAATCTCCCTTTGTCCAGAGAAGGTAAAATGTCACATATTTTATCCAGTGCATTTGATGGTGGTGAATGGCAGTCTTTAAATCTTTTGGGGTCAAACCATGAAAGATCCAAGTATAAAGATTTTTGACCAGTGAATCTTTCTTCAAGTGTCTGTGCTACAGTGTCCAAGACGTAATAAAATACAGAAAAACAAAAAGCGTCTACTGCAGTGTCACCAATGTGTTCATGTTTGGCTGTTTCCCCTGGCATGCTTTTTATGCTACGAATTCTTTTTTCTTTGAGATTATCCTCTAAAACGATATTTTTTAATGAATGGTCATCGTCGGATTTTTTAAGAGTCATGTGTTTTTTATGTGAAGGACTTAATTACCTTTATCACTGCTTATCGCTATCAATGGGCATCAGTAGAGGAACGGGTTTCTCGGAGTCTAAATAGTCTATATGAGAAGATGTAGATTTTTATAGGTGGGGAAAAACTGCCCTCTTCCCTCGTACTTTAGGAAATAAAACGTAATTCGGGTTCTTACGCAGACTGCGCCATTGATATTGTTAGGACAATCTAATTTTAGACGATCTTGATTACTTGTTATTTGTTTTTTTTTTTTTTCTTTTCTTTTTTTTTTTGGGAGGGGGGAGGGGGGACCGTAACCTTTTCGAAGGGCGCATTGTCGCCCTCTGGGGATGGACACACACTGGAAGTGAAATTAAGATGTTGTTGTCCCCTCAAATTGCGACGTTTAGCAGTATTTTTTCCAGCAATATCTCTCATTTTTGGAAATTAAATTAAACAATTCAAAAAAGATACTTTAAAAATCCCAATAAAATATTGACTCTTCGTATAAACAGTGAATTGGTTGCGTATGTATTTTTATAACTAATTCAAAAATAAAAAGTACAGCGGCCACCGCTTTATGAATCACGCTTGTCTGAAATAGTTTTGATTTAGTAAAACGGCTGATTTTTAATAAAGCGGCAAATTCAGTAAAGCTGCATTTTGTTCTGTTTTTGAAGTTTTGATTGATTTAGTAAAGAGGTTAATCCAAAAAACCAGTGATTCAATTTAACTGGCATAACTGAACAAACAAAATTTATTACAAAAATTATGGTTACCTTGTAAAAATTCAATTATTCAATACAACTTGAATAATATTCGATTGAAAAAAAGATCACTACCAGTTGATAAAAAAGTATGCAGTAGAACAAATAATATGCTCCAGGCTCCACTACTCCTCCATTGTGAAATGTGGGCTGGGGAATTAAACTGTAAGCTAAGTAAAGGGGGGAGGCACGATGTTTGAGGGTGCACGAGCCAGAAGAATAGCATTATAAGTTACGTAGGAAAAATATTTAAGTAGATGGGTGCGTACTTACAAATCTTGCAGGGGGCGCAACTAAGTCTATATGTACGCTACTGGTCATTTGCAGAGAGGGAGGGGTTAAAGTGCAGTTTTCGTGCAAAAACGAGAGGAATTTGGCCTTTTTTTTCGAATTTCTGGGTTTTCTTACACCTTTTGTGTAGAATGGCGTGGAAAAGAATCTCTCGTTTAGAAAAGCAGTTTTTCTGAGAATGTAAGCAATGCAGGAGAAACTAAAAGAGATAAAATTTTACTTTAAATTATTATTTTTTTTAAAGGAAGGTTAAGGGCGCCTAGCATTTCCTTTAAAAAAAATAGAAAGAAAGTCAGAGGGCGCCTGCGGCCACCTAGCATTTCTTTAAAAAAAAAAGGGGGGGGGGTCAGAGGGCGCCTAGCACTTCCTTAAAAAAAAGGAAGTCAGAGGGCGCCTAGTACTTCCTTAAAAAGAAGGAAGTCAGAGGGCGCCTGCGACCGCCTAGCATTTCTTTAAAAAAAAAGGGGGGGGGGGCATCAGAGAGCGCCTAGCACTTCCTTAAAAAAAAAGGAAGTCAGATGGTGCCTAGCATTTCCTTAAAAAAAGGGAAATTAGAGGGCGCCTAGCATTTCCTTAAAAAAAAAAAAAAAAAAAAGAAAGAAAGAGAGTTAGAAGCCCAGCATTTCTTTTTTAAAAAAAGTTGAGGGAGGGAGGTCAGAGGGAACCTAGCACTTCCTTAAGAAAAAGGAAGCCAGTGGACGCCTAGCATTTCCTTAAAAAAAAAAAAAAAAGGGAAGTCAGAGGGCGCCTGTCGAGAGGGCGCACCGGGACTTGTCCCGGTGTCCCGGTGGGCCAGTCCATCCCTGTTTGCATCTCGGAATGTATCTTTATTTTTTCAAAATGAAGTTGAATTTTGAGGTGATCGTTTAAGAATTAGTTTATTAATTTGTTTTTAAAAAAGTGAATATGTTTAGCATGATCCTTAATGTATTTAAAATGATAATTTGCCACTTTTAAGAATGTGTGTCTTAATTTTTTGGAACTTAAGTAAAATTTCAAGTTGATTATTTAAGTAAAGTTTACTCATTTGTTTTTTAAAAAGTGAACAACTTTAGCATACCTCTTAAAAGTATATTTAAACTGCTGATTTGAATCTTCAGAAAACATGTTCCTTTGTTTTTTGGAGTTATATAAAATTTTTAACTGATTATTTGAGTATAACTTTATTATTATTATTATTATTTAACACACTAGCTTTAAAATTTAAACTAAGAATAATTAAAAGTTTAAACTTTGAGTATATACAGAAATATTTAATTCAATCTTTTAAAGTTTCGTCTATTTTGATAAAAATACATAATTTAGAAAGAAATCACAATATGCTAGTGTTTCATTTCATATGTAGCGCTACTCCTGTACAAATAAAATAGAGGCTTTAAAAATTAATTTAAATGTATTTAACATGTTCTTAAAGAAATTATGCGAGAAACAACTTTGATTTATTGTTTTGAAGCTGCATTACGTAAAAATAATCGAACATGCCATGTAATTGTAATGCCGGATATCCGCAGGATATCCGGCCGGATATCCGGTATCCGGCGTGTGATGAGCCACCGGATATCCGATATCCGGTATCCGGCAAAATCACTATCCGGTCCATCCCTAATTGAAACTGAATGAGAGAAAAATTACCTCAAATACAACATTTTTGTTAATTTTACCATTCAAAGTTTCAACGAAAATACAAAAAGAAAGTTTATACAACATTTTTATAAACATTGCATTCGTCGCTTTGTAATGCGAGATTTAAATGACACAGTTGCTTAAAAATTTAACAGCTTTTATCAAATGTTTGAAAATGTCGTTATTCGATTCAACTGGAATCAAGTGAATCGAACTACACGCAGTTGAAAATAAATGTTGTTTTTACAGTATAATACAGCTGATTTTATAGTAATAAACTGTAAAAATTGCTAACTTTACAGTAATAAACTGTAAATTGCCAATTTTACGCCAATAAACTGTAAAATTACTAATTTAACAGTTTATTACTGTGCATTTTACAGTTTTAAACTGGAACCTCAGATGCCAGTTTTATACTGGTGTTTTTACAGTATAATACAGCTGATTTTTTGGTAATTACTACTATTAAAATCTGTCTGTCTGTCTGTCCGTCTGAAGCTTGAACTCCTCAAAAACCGCTGAGCGTAAAGAACCAAACATAATACTATTCGATTTGAAATTTTCTAAGGAAGACAATAAGACCAACCGCGTAATTGTACGACGTTAATTAGCTGAGATATTAATTAAAACGTTAATTAAATTCTTTGCACTTTTAAAATTCCAAGACATTTATTTCTTTCAGTTGCCATTTTAAATTAAAGCGTTAATTAAATTATTGCACTATTTTAAATTCCAATACTTTTATTTCTTACCGTTGCCATTTTAATTTAAAGCGTTAATTAAATTATTTCACTATTTTATATTCCAAGACTTTTATTTCTTACCGTTGCCATTTAAAATTAAAGCGTTAATTAAATTATTGAACTATTTAAAATTCCAGGACATTTATTTCTTACCGATGCCATTTTGAATTAAAACGTTAACTAAATTATTGAACTATTTAAAATTCCAACATATTTATTTCTTACCTTTGTCATTTTGAATTAAAACATTTATTAAATTATTAAACTATTTAAAATTCCAAGACATTTATTTCTTTCAGTCATCATTTTAAATTAAAGTGTTAATTAAATTATTGCACTATTTTAAATTCCAAGACTTTTATTTCTTACCGTTGCCATTTTGAATAAAAACGTTAATTAAATTGTTGAACTATTTAAAATTCCAAGACTTTTATTTCTTACCGTTGCCATTTTGAATTAAAACGTTAATTAAATTATTGAACTATTTAAAATTCCAAGACTTTTATTTCTTTCCGTAGCCATTTTAAATTAAGGCAGGGATTCAAGTGAAACAGGCAATCGCAAATTACAATCGCGACTGGAAATGAATTACATTAGAACGTTTCTTGATAAAAACATCGTGACGTCAGCGTGACGTTTGCCTATGAAAAACGAGCTAGATAAAAGGTCACAGCCTACTTGGCGAATAAGAGGAGATCGCTGAGTGCTTGTGAACTCTTATTGGCTCCACCCGTAGTGACGTCATGCCAATTTAAGTTGATGATAATGTAATTCACTTCCAATATCGATAGCAATTCGAAGCGATCGCAGTGCTGTTTCACTTGAATCCCTGCCTAAAGCGTTAATTAAATTGTTGAACTATTTAAAATTCCAAGACTTTTATTTCTTTCCGTAGCCATTTTAAATTAAAGCGTTAGTTAAATTGTTGAACTATTTAAAATTCCAAGACTTTTATTTCTTACCTTTGCGATTTTAAATTAAAACGTTAATTAAATTGAACTTTTTAAAATGAAAGGAGTGTTATTTTTTTCCATTGTCATTTTGAATACGTGTTATAACAAAGTTCTTACAATTGTTTTTATTCTAATTATTAATGACTTATATTTTTTCTCTGGTACCAATTTGAAAATGTATTTTTAAATAAAATTGTAATTGCTGTTTTCCGAAGGGAATTTTTTTGACTGCGATCCAAATATTAAAAGAACTTTTTCGTTTAGAATTTTGCAATTAATTTTACAGGAAGAAAGCGGTTTGGAAATAATTGTTTTTGGTAAGGAATTTTATTTGTTATTTAGGGAGAGTACTAAGTATGCGCTACTTGACATCGTCTTTTTTTTTTTTTTTTTTTTTGAGGAAGCATCCGCAAATAATTCGATTGATTCTTTGATGCAGGAAAGCTTTTTAGCGAGCCGATTTAGCGGGAGTAATTTGTTGGAACTTTCCTTGGTACTTTAAAGGAGAGCCTGGCGGGGAATAGTTTATTGAAACTTTCCTCGCTACTATAAAGACGAGCCACCTTGACGGCGAGTAAACTGTTCAAACTTTCCTCATTACTTTAAAGGCGAGCCGCCTTGGTGGCGAGTAGTTTGTTGAAACTGTCCTCGTTACTCTAAAGGCGAGCCGCCTTAGCGGCGAGTAGGTTATTTAAACTTCCCTCACTACTTTAAAGGCGAGCCGCCTTGGCAGCGAGTAGTTTTCTGAAACTGCCTTCACTACATTACAGCCCGTGCAATGCCGGGCCACGCAGCTAGTATAAAATAATTTTGGAAAAAAAATAGAACCGACTTCAGTTGGAAATTGCTCTAAAAAGTAAAAAATAATTTTTTTCTTTGAATACCATCGAAACTACTTTTAAACATAAGTTTTGAAGTCGGCGCAAAAACAATGTATAGAATCATACGCAACTATAAGTCAACTATATACATTTTAATGGATCCAGATTCTTTAAAAGCATTCGCCTACATTTCATTCATTACCACACATTCGTGTAATGGTACAAATATTCTGCTTTTAATTTTCAATGGTTTTTCTGAAAAATGTTGGCACAAAAATATGGTTAAATATCATTTTACCTATCGTTTTTGCGCCGACTTCAAAACGAATGTTTAAAAGTAGTTTCGATGATGTTCAAAGAAAAAAATTATTTTTTACTTTTTAGAGCAATTTCCAACTGAAGTCGGTTCTATTTTTTTTCCAAAATTATTTTATTTTCTTCTTTTTAGTGTAAGTGTACTTATGAAATAAGGTAATGTTTCTATTACGGAACTTCACCTAATTTTCTCAAGTAAATGCTTCATAAAATAAACTGAAAAAAAAAGGGAAGAAACTATCAACGCGTCTAAAATTATAAACGATTAACACTAAAAAATAATCTTTGTTATTCTCTGGTATTTATTTATGTACTAGCTTAATCAAAACCATTTAAATATCAACGGTTTGTCAACTAATTTATATTTCCAAGCAATTCTAGTTTCTCGTTGTTCATAAGATTTTAACACATACTACGTACGTTACCGCTAATGAGTTTCATGTTAGATTTAGTTAAGCCTTGGTTCAAATTTTTCATCATGATTGCTATTAATATTGCTGTTGCGAGGCAAAAAATTTTTGCAACAACGGATTGAAAATTTAATCATTTAATGGGGAAATGACATGAAATTTACTGTTTTCTATAATAACTTTTTTTCTAGTGAACAAATATCGTCATATGAGTACATGGTACCTAAGTTACACCATCTCCTATCGATTAAAAAAAAATCGTCCAAATCGGTTCAGTAGATCAGATGTTATGTGCGAACAAACAAAAAAAAGTATACGCTTTGAATTGATAACCTCCTCCTTTGTTGAAGTCGGTTAAAAATGTAAAATTGTGTTAATAAACTGTAAAATCGCTCCTTTACAGTAACAAGCTGTAAAATTGGCACTTTTACAGTTTATTACCGTGCGTTTTACAGTTTTAAACTGGAACTTCTGCTGCCAGTATTGTACTGTAAAAACAACAATTTTTTTTTTCAGTGCATTATAACTTCCAAATGATAACTTCAAAAAGATCTATGTGATACGATGCATTAAAAATTTGCGTTTTAAAACAATTTTTAAACAGCTGATTAATAAGATGTTGCCCAGGCCCGACATTTAGGGGGGCGGGGGGTCATTTGCCCCCCCCCCCCTAATTTCGAAAAATCAATGTATTTACATATAAGTGGGCGTGGTTTTTGCTGTTTTCTGGTGAAATTGTATTGGGTTTTTTTCTTTGCCCCCCCCCTGGAAAAACTTGAAATGACGTCCCTGCTGTTGCCACTCACATAAACATAATTGGTTGTTTTCACGTTATGCAATTTTGGAGTATTTTTTAAGATGGAATGAAAGAGGTTTTGCTGCAACATTACAGTAAAAATTGAATGTTGTTTTTGCAGTATAATACAACTAATTTTATAGAAAAAAACTATAAAAATTTGTCATTTTACAGTAATGAGCTGTAAGATTTCTACTATTACAGTACTAAACTGTAAAATTGCTAATTTTACAGTACTAAACTGTAAATTTTACAGTTTATTACCGTGCACTGGAACCTCTGCCGCCAGTATTACACTGTCGTTTTTACAGTGCAATACAGCTAAATTTTACAGCAATAAACTGTAAAATTGCTAATTTTACGGTAAGAAACTAAGATTACTAGTTTTAGTTTATTACTGTGCATTTTACAGTTTTAAATTGGAACCTCGGCTGCCAGTATAAAACTGAAAAACAACAGTTCATTTCTTGCAGTGAATTTTTTATCTTTGTGTAAAAATATTAAAAACTTTTGTAACATCCTAAAACTTTCAGCAAACCTCTCCGCTCCCTAACTCTTTCTTTTAAACTTTTTGTTCATTTACAAAAAGGTTTGGAAGTTTTTGAAGAAAGAAATACATTCTTACGTTGTCGAACAAGGAAGTTGAATGGATTTTAGAAATACACCCTTTAAAATAACTCGAAATCTAACCATTAGTCACACGCACACACAGTTCTTGTCATAAAATGGATTTTATATAGATTTAATCGTTTTATAGCAGCCATTGCTTGACATCCATCAGTGCATGCGTGGTAATGCTGAAGCTCAGGAGAAAAAAAATTGTAATTCAATTTCTTCTTAGTTTGTTTGACTTGAAGAAATGTTATTGTTTTCTAATGCTAAGATGGAGAGAATGCTGAAAAAGTCAATAACATTTTGTTTAGTTTTAGTATATAGTTTTGCGGCATCAAACGAATCCTAAAAAAGAAAATAACAAAATATCTGTCTAAAAGTTCGATTTGAAAAGAAAACTAATAGACTTTATGTTCAATTCTTCAGCGTGTCTCTGCTTCACGTGCAGTACCTCTATTTTCGAAATCTTCAATCCTAGAATCATACTGATCAGTTTCAAAAATGGTCAAAATAAGATGTAAAGTTATAAAAGTATAAAGATATTAAAAGTTTAAAATGAAAAAAAAAATTAAAAAAACACGAAAGCTATTTTTTTATACTGTTCCCAAGTCCTCTACATTGCATTTGGGGAAATTACATGAAAAAATAATTCGAATATAAGGAAATTCGACATTACGTAACACCAATATTAAAAATATAAATAAATATATTGCATATGTCAGATAAATATCTTGTTTTTTTTTACTTCGACAACATCTCATTCTTCTGAACGTATGATAAATTTCAATCTCATCTTCTGCACGGTACCTAAAACATTTAAACTCTAGTATCTCCTTGAATATTGGTCAGAAATGTTTAATTTTTTTTTCTTTTTTTTTTTTTTTTTTGTTATTTTTGTATCATTTCTCAATGGAGATTATTTCGTTAAATATAACGCGTGGGACTAGGGGATCATATGAGAAGTTAAAGTTCGTATTTTGTCATTAGTAACGTTTCTAAGCTCTTAAACTGAGAGCTCGTAATAATCAGATTCGTAGCCATGCTATATTCTACTTTACGAAACATTTCTAAGCGTTTCTTTTTGAACCAAAAAATCCCTTTTAAGACTAAAGTAGATTATTTTTAGAAGGAAAGCTATTACACTGAAGTGACAAAAGTCATGGGATACCTCTTAATATCGTGTCGGCCCTCCTTTTGCCCGGCGAAGTGCAACAACTCGACGTGGCATGGACTCAACAAGTCGTTGGAAGTCTTCTGCAGGAATATTGAGCCATGCTGTCTCGATAGACGTCCATAATTGTGAAAGCGTTGATGGGGCAGGATTTTGGGCACGAACAGACCTCTCGATGGAGTCCCAGAAATGCTCAATGGGATTCATGTCGGGCGATCTAGGTGGCCAAATCATTCGTTGGAATTGTCCAGAATTTTCTTCAAACCAATTGCGAACAGTTGTGGCCCGGTGACATTGGCGCATTGTCATCCATAAAAAATCCCATCGTTGTTTGGGTACATGAAGTCCATGAATGGCTGCAAGTGATCTCCAAGTAGCTGCACATAAGCATTTCCAGTCAATGTTCGGTCCAGTCGCACTAAGGGACCAAGTCCATGCCATGAAAAACAGCCCACACCATTACGGAGCCACCACCAGCTTGAACAGTGCCTTGCTGACAGTTTGGGTCCCATGGCTTCGTGGGTCTGCGCCACACTCGAACCCTACCATCGGCTCTTACCAGCTGAAATCGTGACTCATCGGACCAGGCCACGGTTTTCCATTCATCTAGGGACCAACCGATATGCTCACGTGCCCACGAGAGTCGCTGCAAGCGATGTCGTTCTGTCAGTAAAGGCACTCGAGTCGGTCTTCTGCTGGAATAGCCCAAGAAATCCAAATTTCTCCGCACAGTTCTAGCAGACACGTCCATTGTACGTCCCACATTGATTTCTACGGTGATTTGACGCAGTGTTGCTTGTCTGTTAGAATTTACGACTCTTTGCAGACGTCGCCGGTCTCTCGATCTTTAAGTGCAGGCGTCGACCACTGCGGCTGTCCATGGTGGGATGTTTATGCCTGAAATTTCATACCATCTCGGCACACTCTTGACACAGTGGATCTGGGAATGTTGAATTCTCTAACGATTTCCGAAATGGCATGACCCATGCGTCTAGCTCCAATTAACATTCCGCGTTCAAAGTCTGTTAATTCACGTCGTGCGGTCATCATCACGTTAAAACCTCTTCACATGAATAACTTGAACAGAAATGAAAGCTCTGTAAAAGCACTGCGCATTTATACCTGTTCTATGCGATGCTACTGCCATCTGAAAATTTGCATATTGCTATCCCATGACTTTTGTCACTTCAGTGTATATCACATCACAAAACACAAATCTCAAAAACCAAACAAAAAGTGTACTTAGTATTCTTTAAACTTTTCTGATTTTAGCTGCGCCATGTATAGAATCAATATGAAATCGATCCTTCATTATAAATCCTCTAGAATAGCTAAAAATAAACAGAACAATTCTTTAAATAAAGTTGAAAAGTCGGAATAAAGTGCTATTTTCGTCAGAAATTACCAATTTATGTCAGGTATTTTTGATCTTCCTTTCAAACAATAGATGATGGGTTATAAAAGCATCAAGGAAGAAAGTATGAAACAAAATTAGCTAATTAAAAGACAAGAATAAAAGGAACATCTGTTCTATATTGATTTATTTATCAACTCCCTTTTCCTTCTTCGATTAATTGTTTCGGACACAAGAAATACTTTTTCTTCTACAATATTCTTTTCTTTCCTTCTTAAGATGCCATGCTGCTTTTATAAACTGATATTTTTTTCTGTACGTGTATGAATATTTTATGCTTCATGTTTTATTTTAAGTAAACATTTCCATGACTTTATGAGGTAAAATCTTTCAATAAGGGACACTAAGAGGATGAAACATTTTGTCCCTTAAGGTTAGTGGACACATTTTTTTTTCAATTATTGAATTATACGTCTAAATATTTGCGTGCTTGTATATTTACTACATCTAAAAGCACAAAAAAATTGATGCAAAACAATGAATACTTTTTTTTTTTTGAAATTTAAAATGTAAAAATTTTTTTAACAAAATTTCAAAATGCTCCATGTGACACAATTTTTTTTTCAAACTTTGAATTTCCACTTAATTTAAAATCATTAGGCATCCTTGCATAAATCTATGCATTACATGTAATGTTTTATGAGACAATTTATAAAAGATGGCTGAAAATGAAAATTTATATGAATTTTTCAGCTGAAACATGTTAAAATGCTAAATGCTTAAATGTTAAGTGCTTGAAATTTCGTTTAAAAAATTTTTAATTTTAAATTTCAAAAAAAGTATTCATTGTTTGTGCATCAATTTTTTTATGCTTTTAGATGTAGTAAATATACAGGCACAAAGTTTTAGACACATATATAAAAATTGAAAAAAAAAATGTGCCCACTGTAGCCTTAAATAGAGATGTCAATTCTTTAAAAGTATTTAAGTTGATGAATGTAAGATATTGTATCGGTATAGTTAATAATGCAAAAACAGAAACTGTTAACACTTTAAAATAAATACTGAAACTAATACATATATATTGAATAAAATTCAGAGTTATCCAAATATTTTTCTTAATTTAAATTTCAAAACTTTTTAAAGATTTGTTACTTACTTCAGAAATTGTTTTTGAAATAATGTGTCAGATGACTTTGCCTGAAGTCATGTACTTGGCAATACAGTGCAATGTAAATTGCATGGTCAAATTTCAAATTTTATGTATGAAGCTTGTCATGTCCCGTGTTCTATCTGTCAACGCTGAGCAGGCAAGAATTAATGGCTCAAAGGTATACATCTAAATTTCAGCAAGAATTTTAGAATGCATACTTTATTTTTTGTACATGTTAGTGTCAAACTTTCACCAGTCAGTTTTAAGACAAAAATAAACCTTGAATTAAAGTAAATTTACTATTTCTTATTTATTTATACATTAGTTTCTATAGATTTTTTCTCTAACATTGTCTCTTATGCAGAATTAAAAACATGGAAATACCTATTCAAAGGGACTGTGTGTTATGGAACAGAAAAACTGTCCCATAGATAGAGGTGTCTCTCTCAGGAGAGGTACTACTGTATCATCTTTCAGTATAATTTTTAGCTTAGGTTTTTTTTAATTTAGGAATTTCAGCATGAGGAGTGAGAGGATGTTTCTAAAATAAAAACTAATTTTAAATTATGGGTTGAAAAAACATTCGACTAAAATAAATCATAGCTATGGTTGAATTGAGAACGATCTGGATGGAGTCATCTTTGAAACAGTAAGAACAAGTGGTATTCATTAGCTTCGACAGGGGAGGATCCAAAGGAAAAGGCGATGGGGCGATCGCCCCTCCCTTGCGCCCCTAAATCAGTGAATTCATAATATTGGAGTTCAAAAAAATTAATTTTAGACAGGGCCATCATTTCAAAATTTTCCAGGAGGGAGGCAAAGGGTCCAAACACAATGCAATTTCATTAAAAAACATCAAAAACCACGCCCACTTATATGTAAATACATTGATTTCTCAAAGTCGGGGGGAGGGGGCAATTGACCCCCACCCTTGACCGCCCCCTAAATGACGGGCCTGTTTTTTGACGAGTTTTAATGATGTTGAAGGAAGAAAGTTTGAGCGCTCCCCCGGAAATTTTTCGGAATTGAAGTCCAAAACCTATTTGATCAATATTTGCAAACCAGTATACATAGTAAAAGGTAAGTAATAAAATCAATCGCCCCAATGGTGAAATACGAAAATATATTGTATCCTTGAGCTGTGACGATTATTGAAGAAAACGAATTTAAAGTAAAAGTAATGGCTGTTGTTGGAGCCTATTATAAATGGCCAGAAACGACAGATGAAATTTATTACAAGAAAGAAAACGTGATTCGAAAAATTGAACTACCTGAACTTATTAATAACAGCGAGAATTATGCGTTAAAAAGTCTTATGTTATGTAATATTTTTGATTGGTCATTGAATTTGGTATTAAATTTCTCATAGCTTGTTTTTTCTCATAACTTGTGACTACTATGTCTCAAGAAGTAATGAACGGAATCAAACCAAAATAGATCGACAGGTAGACCTTCGTGGGGACAAGAGTTGATTAGATTTTGAGTTTGTAGCTCTAATGGGGGGGGGGGAGTGCAATCGAACGTTCTTTCTTCTTCTTTGCAACTGCTATATCTTAAGAAAAATTACTGCGCTTTAAATGAAATTTGGAATAAAAAAGAGGCTATATAGAAACAACCACCTATTCGATTTTGGAGCCAATCACCATATCACTATAATGCCAGATGAGTTTTTATATCGTTTCCCCTTTATCAACAATGTAAAAGATAAATCCATTAAAATTTCGTTTTCACAGGAATCAATTATTAAATCAATTTTTTTTTTTATAATTAAAGCATTGAAAGTTTTCCAATGCTTTAAAATTCCCATGTGTTGTTATCTTCTCTTTGTTTACAAATAAAAGGTTTTTTAGTTAATTCAAGCAAGGATTTTACAAAGATTTTCAATTTCGCTTTGTGACTCTGTTGTCTCAAATATTTGAGCGAGTATTTTATTTAAATAACAGTATTGTTTTTAGTAATGTTATACAAATAGATATTCCCATACTCTTTCATTTATGTATGCAAAAGAGATCCACTCCCTGCGCCAAAAATATAACGCCAATCTATGAAAATCGTCTATTTCAAATCATGAAAATCTTCCAGTTTTTACGAATATCAGAACTTGTAGTAACGATTTCATGGGCGGTATGAGATGGATCCAAGAACTCATAACATAGATATACGTGGCCAGTACATACTAGTTATTTATTTGTTTTTTAATTTTATTTATTTGTTTAGTTTTAAGTTTCCGCCATGATTGTTCAAGCATAACTGATTTGACTCAACAGTCCAACAAATCGCAAAATCTCACGCTATGTAAAAGTGTATCCATCTTTTTCCCACTGCTTGACATTTAAAAAATCATGGGAATAAATGTCAGAAATGATTTTCAGACCTCAATTGTCCTGTATCTTTTTTATATCCCTGTCTAGAAAAGCACGTGCGTGCGTGCCTGATGACAGCATAAGTTGTCACGCACGTCACACCAGGAAGAGGTTCCTTCAAGCGGAATGTCTTTTCGAAAAATAGATTTTGATTGTTTGCTACTTTGCCGAAGATCTTAAAACGAAAATGGTCATTAACATAAAAATTTTGTCACGTTCAAAAAGTCATTTGTATGAAGTAAATAATGTTTCTAACCAGCGAATCGCACGCCTTGTGTAAAACTGAAAAGAGTTGATATAGCTAGGTATAGGTAGCAATCGACAGAACATCTTAGGGCAAATAATTACGGACAGAGAAATTATTTACCCTCGTCCACCAGTTATCAAGATATACGGTCTTAAAGTCTACTAAGGCAGGAATTCAAGTGAAACAAGAACGATCGCAACTCACCAATGCAATCGCAAATTCCCAAATTTGGATTCAAGTGAAACGTTACATACGCTACGAGATACGATTCTAATGTAATTCAAATTCCAGTAGCGATTGCAATTTGCGATCGCCTCGAAGCTATTGCAATGGTGTTTCACTTGAATTCCTGCCTAAATGCTTTTCAAAAGCGCCAGAGTTAAAGACTAGACAAGAAATTGATCACACATCACACAATTTCACCGTCTGCATGTGCAGAACATCTATCCGCAAATCATGTGAATGTGAAAGATGTTTGGCATTACTGACTGAAACTCGTTAAATTTGGCGACTTTTTAAAAAGTTCGGGCAGACTTCAGCCGACGCATCAAGATTCCTGCTAACTATTTTTTGTACTCCAGAGTCATACAAACGTAAGTCTTTATTACTACATTGCTTGTATGCTTGTATGCTTGTATATTCTACACGTAATAAGATATAGGCGGTATGAGATAGGCAGTATAGAATCTTATTCCGCCTCGAGATATAACAATGAAAGCACAAATGCCAATCTTTGTATGCAACAAACAAAATGTTTTCACCCTCTTCTGAAAAGTAGTAATAATGTGACTTACGTTAGTCTGGCTGTGAGGTAGTTTTGTAGGTTCAATTCTAACAACAAGCAGTGTTTCTTCATTCAGTATGTGCCGCGAAATTTTACATGGGAGGGCTCTGATTGGAAAATGTTCAAAAAAAAAAAAAGAAAAAAGGTGAAAAACGCGATTTCAGGCCCTTAATTGTGTGCTCCTATATATAATTTTCTTGCTTCATTGGGGAGCAGGAATTATGCCCCCGCCCCCAACAGCCCCTCCTTGGTTACGCGACTGTAGTATATCTACATGTTCGACTGCACCTCTCATCAGTTTTTTTCTTAGCTGAAAAAATTACACTTTTTCAAATGTACCTCAAATGCTTTTATGCTATTACACTCATGAGTAAAGCTTAAATTTAGTGTCTTCACACACGTGTTCTTCATTTCAAAGATGTATGTAATCAGTTTTTTTTTTTTTTCTGCCAGGTGTTCATAGGTTTCTGCCAAAAAGGAGTGCATTGGGTAGACTGACTGATCACTGACCTCTTCAGCGCAATTTTACTTTAAAAATTAATAACATTGTTAAAAACTAGCAATTGACGTATAATAGTCGAAACACTATAGTTATATACGTAATTACTTATTTTTTAAAAAAAGGGAAAGCTTTTACGGTTCTGCGTCAGGTTTTGGCTATTAAGTTGTTGATAAAGATTTAAATGATTCGTCATTTCACATTTATTCTCACATAAAGAGATTTTTCACTTTTTTTGCTATTAAATTGGTACCAAAATTTCTCATCCATGTAAGGCTCTTTTTTATTACAATTTTCGGAAACACATGAACTGGTCAAAATATTCCTCAATGCAGTCAATTTACAAAGATACAACGTTTCTTATCTTAGTGGCAGCCATTTCCAAATGAATGTCGCTGCCGCATAATTAGCCCTATCAGTTACAAAGTGCATGGTTAAATGGTTACTATTCGAATATCCGCGAGCTCTACGTAATTACATTTCCGTACGCATTTCTTACCTATTTAAATAAATGCATTGAGACAAGTACAAAAGTGAATGCTTTCGCTAATACATGCATTTAAATCGTTCGACAACTCATAATGCCGAATAGGCTTTATCTCGCCAATGCAGAAGTTGTAGTGAATATTGTCGGGGATTAACAGGTGAAATGAAGAGTAATTAACTCCAGTAGAATAGATACAAAGTTCGGAGGAAATTTTGTGCAATCGACAAATGGATTGAAATAATATACCGTTTTCGTTAAAGCATTAAAATTTACTAATTATTTTGGCTTGAATAATTTCCCTTGTGATTGAAGTGTTTTCAAAGAAAATTTATTTTTGACGGCAGTTTTCGACCTGCTTCATAAATTGCTTTGTAGCGCAATAGTAGCTAGGGATGCACCGATAAGAAAATTGGCCGATTACCGATTAATCGGCTAATGATAATCGGCCGATTAATCGGTATAGCCGATTAATGATTAGGATTATTATTTTTAATACTATAAATTTCCCCCGTCACCGTTTTTTTCCTTTCTTTTGCAATTTCGATTTCAGAAATGCAACTTATTTATTCCTGAGAGAAGATTTGTTTTTCTCCGTTTTTCCAATTTTTTCAAAATATATAATTTCAAAATGTTAGCGAATTTCTTTGAACCAATTATCATATTTTTGTGAATAAAATTGTATTAAGAGTCTATAAATGAAAATTATTTTTAAAAAATTAGGGGGGAGCTGTGGTGAACACTTTAATTTAGGAGTGATGTTCTTAGTTCAAATTAATTTTTCAATTCTAAGTTGCTATTAATATCAAGTCTTTTATTCTTTGGAACTTAGAAGTGATCTAAAAGCATTAAGAGCTAAGTAGAAGAGTATCGAGACATGAAAAATGCTGCACCATTGTCAAAATGTTTGTATTTATTCAAAATAGGAATATTAAATCATTTGTATTATCAACTGAGAGGACTATTATTATTATTATTATTTTATTGTTATTATTTTATTGCTATTTTGTATTTCCTTCTTTGATTTTTTTTTTTTTTTTTACTTACTACACTACACTTTCGTACTACATGTTATACTAATGCTTGCTGAAAATTATTTACTTGTTTATAAATTCATCCATCGTAGTTTCTTGTTCAAGCATCCTCAAGTATTTATTTATTTATTTACTTTTTTTTAACATCTGACTGATTATAAATGAAATAAGATATTTATGTTTTCGTATTCCAATTGAAAAGTTCAGGAATTTAACAAACGGTTTTCTTTTAATATTCCAATCAGTTTTGCGCCTTGTACGAAATATTTGTTTTGTTTTTATTCGGTTCACTTTCATATTGCATGGTATTTCAGAAAATTACATTTATTTACTGTTAAGTGAGTTTGAACGGGGTGTTATAGTTGGCGCATGGGGGAGAGATGGGACATAGCATCCCCGAGGTAGCGGTGAAATTTGGATTTTCACTTACGACAATTTGATAAGTGTACCGTAAATATCGGGAATCGAGTAAAACATCGAACCTACGACTGTGGCCGGGAAAAGATAATGCTAGAACGAGACCAGCAACGACTGGCGTGAATCATTAAGCTTGACAGACGAACAACACTTCCGCAAATTGCTGCGGATTTCAATGCTGGCCCATCAACAAGTGCCAGAGTACGAACCATTCAACGAAACATCATCCCACTCCAAGTCCCACTCTTGTACCCTTGATCACGGCACGATGCAATGCTTACGCCTCGCCTGGGCCCATCAACACCGAAGCTGAACTGTTTCTGACTGGAAACACGTTTCCTGGTCTGACAGGTTTCGTTTCCAGTTGTATCGAACTGATGGACATGTACGGGTATGGAGACAACCTCATGAATCCATGGACCCGACATGCCAACAGAGGACTATTCAAGCTGCTGGAGGCTACAGAGCATGTGCAGTTTGCATTATATGGGGCGGCCCTTGATACGTCTAGAAACGACTCTGACAGGTGACAGGTACGTAAGCCTCCTGTTTGATTACCTGCACCCATTAATTTCCATTATGCATTCAGACGAACTTGGGGTATTTCAGCAGGACAATGCGACACTCCACACGTCCAGAATAGCTACAGAGTGGCTCCAGGTACACTCTTTTGACTGTAGAAACCTCCACTGGACACCCAAATAGCCTGGCATGAAAGTTATTGAGCATATCTGGGATACCTTGCAACGTACTGTTCAGAGGAGATCTCCATCATCTCGCACTCGAATGCATTTTTGAACAACCCTGCAGGATTCATGGTGTCAATTACCTCCAGCATTACTGTATGTTTGCGTATTGTGCTCCTGGCAGTCACGAACGCTTCTATCTGAAAAAGAGGAGATAGGTTCAGGATGCGTACTTCCCGATGCCTTCAGCTTTTGTTCGCTTGCTACTTCCTCGTTGCATTTCCCCCCTATTTCGCGAAAGTCAGACTTGGCGCGTGCGCAGATGCTTCGGAGGTGGCACGAAAAAATTTTATACAGTACTTCCGACATTAGTCGAGTCCATGCCACGTCGTGTTGGGGCACTTTTGTGTGCTTGCGGGGGCCTACGCGATATTTGGCAGGTGTGGCCATTTTTTTCGGCTCTTCAGTGTAATAATTTTTCTTCACAGGGTTGGAAAGAATTTAAATTAATTCAATTGACTCCCATTTAATGCATAGACATCGCCATGCGGGTACTGCTAGTTCAGATTACAGTGAATTCTCACTTATACGCCGCCTCATTTATACGCCTTTTTAACTTATACGATGATTTTAAATGGTCGCAGCACATTCCATAGCAAAATAATGATAGTATCATTCGTTTATGCGTCGCTCTATAGATAAATATTTCACTTATGCGCCGAATTTTCCTTAAAATTCAATTTTTTTTATTTATTTTCTTTAGGAACGACATTTTTTCCGCATGAACTAGAGTTTGGAGAGGGACAATTATCCATTATGCATCGTTTTAGGTGGAACAGCTTGTAATTAGATATGCTACAATTTTTGTTTTCTCTTTATCATTGTAGTTACGTTACAGTAATTGCCAAACCGTACTAATATGTCCTTGTATAGAAACTTCTTATTCATTCTCTCATTAGAACCTATGTTGCGTTTTAGTCCTGTAAATAGGCTTGTTCGCTTATACGTCTCTTTCACTTATGCGCCTTTTTCTATTGGTCTCTTGGGCAGGCGCATAAGTGAGAGTTTACTGTATATATTATAAAATCGTTCGTCCTACATTGTAGCATTTAAATTACGATATTACGGTATTATGAATCACAGAAACCTCATGAAGAATTTATTTTTCTAGCTCAAACTTGAAATTCTTCCTCTAAAATAACAATAACTTTTTTTTCTACAAGGGTTGTTCAATTGAGACATAACATTTTTTATTTTTCAGTTGAATAAATAAATCAAGGCACAGAAAAGGAATAACGTATGTGTAGTGAGATAAGTGAAGATTTGATAGCTGAAATTTAAAAAGAACTTTTTCTTTCTTCTTCTATTTACATAATTTATAACAAAAATATTCATTAAAAAATCTATTACCAACTTTTAAACATTTTACAGTAATTTAGATTTTTGTTTTCTTCGGATAAATGGGTGGAACTTTGTTATCTAAAATGTATAATTCTAAAAGCAAAACCAAAACAGATAAAAATTAGAATACAATTTTAGTAAAGAAAGTTTTAATAGCGGTGCTTCATTAACGGCTAATGTTGAAATGCTTTGAATAATTTTTATGCTTACAATTTATTTTAAAAAACATTGCAGTGCCAATGTATAGAGGTGGGCTCGAACCCCCTCCCTCTATGAGAGTCTATTGCAGACTTGACTTTAAAGCTTACTAAGTAAAAATTTCAAACATAATTGATTGCATGTCTCATATGATACAGTTTATCAGTTGAAAATTTGTATTTTATCACCAAGGAAACAGTTCAATTGTTTTGACGAAAAATGTACTTTTACTTTTTCTTATCAACTTGAACTTTGATTGTGAGCAAGGTTATTCCGATAATACGCGGGAAAATGTGAAGGCGAAAAGAGTGCCGTTTACAGGAGAAACAATAGCCTGGATTGACGTTTGAAAAAGAGTTAAGTTCATGCAGAACTAAGCAAGCTTCGTTTTCGTTTAAATTGTAACTCTTACTTTTACTCTCTCTCATTAAAGTTCTAAATTTTGTGAGCGCCACGATTTTTTTTTTTTTTTGTAAACTTGAAACAAATGTGACAAAACTAGTGATCAGAGAAGTCTGCCTGCGGCTGGGCAGGTTTCAGGTTCGAATCCCGGCTCAGACATGGATTTACTTTCTCTATAATTTATAGAGAATCCATGTCTATAATGGCATTATCCTTTCGTTGCGTGAAATGTTGTACTGTGATGACAGGCCCTGTGCTATCCAAAGTTTTTTTTAATTATATAATCAGGATATATATTATTCAATCATTTTATTTTTTATTTTAGCCCAACAAAGAAAATAAATTTAAGAAAAGTGAATGTGGGACATTTTTACAGCTCAATAATCCTTTGTGTGAAAAAATGTATTGTGACTTTTTTCTATTCTTTTGCGTTTGTGAGTATGTGAAAGAGAGGGGGGGGGGCGCGTTTCAAATTAACTGAATCCTTACTCCTAATCAATTAAACCCTTATTTACGTCAATGTTCAGTCTGAGGAGAAAGTTATTTTGTTTTTCGTCTTCTTTTTTTTTGAAGCAATCTACATTGCTCATTGTTTTTACTTTACAGTAGTTTATGCTTTGTCCTTTTGATTGGCCTCCGCTCGTGGGTGTTCCTCCTTTGCTGGGGCGGTTGCACCTCCGAAGCGACTCCTGATCCACTTCCCCCGAGCCTCAGTTACCCCGGTTATACCTAAGGCAGGAATTCAAGTGAAACAGGCGATCGCAAATTACAATCGCTACTGGAAATGAATTACATTAGAACGTTTCTTGATAAAAACATCGTGACGTCAGCGTGACGTTTGCCTATGAAAAACGAGCTAGATAAAACGTCACAAACTACTTGGCGAAAAAGAGGAGATCGCTGACTGCTTGTGAGCTCTTATTGGCTCCACCCGTAGTGACGTCAGTGCCAAGTTAAGTTGATGATAATGTAATTCACTTCCAGTAGCGATTGCAATTCGAAGTGATTGCAATGGTGTTTCACTTGAATTCCTGCCTAAGGCTACTTATAAGTTATATTCAATACTAGTTATACCCTCTCCTTCGACTTTATACACTCCCATTTTTCTAGGAAAAAATGACCATGCAAGAAAATGTGAAGGTATTTTGAGGAGTAATTCACAGACATAGAGTTTGTGTGCTGTTAAATTGTTATTTTTGTGCTCTTAAATATTGCTTCAGATCTTTTATTATACTTTTTGCAGTTCTTTGCGGGATCCAGCTTTGCCTTGTTCTTTCCATTACTTAGAAGGAGACAGCTGTTTAACAACTCAACTTTTACGCTGGGTGGGATCGAAAATTTAATAAGACGACAGTGTTGTTTTCTCTTCGTGAGGAAGAAAAACTTTCTTCCGCTTGAAATTCGATGGCCTGCTATGTTTTAATGTGAGTGTATATTTTTTTCGTTTTCAAAATAACTTGAAGAAATTATTTCATTCTATGAAACAATGTTGCTTGATGTCTTTTAGCAGCACTGAAATATCAACTTGTCATGAAAGATAAACAACTCTTCATCAGTGCTTCCAAAAGTTTTGAAGCAATGTAAATTATTTCGGTGGCTTTAAATATGGATCAAACTACAGTTGTTCAGGGACTTCTTTGTTCTGGTGACAAAGTATTGCTGTGCATCGAAGCAGGTCTTGTTCAGGATTGGGTAAAATCGAATCGAGTTTTGGCACTGGTTGAACGTTCTGGTGAACATGCTGTTTTTGTTTTGGTGCAAGTAAGAACTCCTTCGTCAAATCCAGGTTATTTAAGTATTGAAAAGGCAATCGCCATCAATGATAGTTTCAGGTGTGACATTGAAACTTCAGGGACTGACTCGACTGCAGATGACAATGTGTACCTAAAAATTACTGGAAGCAAACAAAAGTTATTGTTTGAATTGCCATACAATGCAAAAACTAAAAATTTTGCCGCTCAAGTTTCTAAAGCTTCTGAGACATTTTTCTTGAAAATGGGCCCTGCAACAGATTTTCAGTGGTTAGCAAAATACCAACCAATACCTGTCATAAGAGAGTCGACGTTTTTCCTTGATGATGTTGAAAGTTTGAATAACCTAGCACTTGATGTGCAATCTGTTAATTCCCTGAATTGTGATGATAATTTTTCAGAGTACGACAACTCCTATTTTCCACAGCTGATGGCAGCACATAGTGACTCTGATCTGTCAAAAAGTCAAATGCCATCACCTGAATTCGGAAATTTACCAAGGCAAAGCATTGCAATGGGTGTCACGCCACTTGCAGCCAGAGAAAGCGTGATTCGTCTGCAGATGACCATGAGAGAAGACGATTATGTCTATCTCGAGAATTACACGGTTTTCATGGGCACGTGGAACGTCAATGGTCAATCTCCTAAAGAATCCTTAAAAGACTGGTTGTCAGTTGATCCAACACCACCAGATTTCTATGTAGTTGGTTTTCAAGAACTTGATCTTAGTAAAGAGGCGTATTTATTTACCGACACTCCGAAGGAGGACGAATGGCTTCAAGCTGTCAAAGCAGGTTTAAATCCTTCAGTGAAGTACAAAATGGTGAAACTTATTCGTTTGGTAGGAATGATGCTGATTGTATTTATCAAAGAAGAATTAGCCGAGCATGTTAAAAATGTCGCCGCCGAAACAGTCGGCACAGGACTCATGGGGAAATTGGGTAATAAAGGGGGTGTTGCGGTCAGATTAGATTTCCATCTTACTTCCATTTGTTTTGTCAATTGCCATTTAGCTGCTCACATGGAAGAGTGTGAACGCAGAAATCAAGATTATAGCGACATATGCGCAAGGATTGCGTTCAGCCAGTTTAAGCCTCCAAAATCGATCAAAGATCACGATCACATTTATTGGATGGGGGACATGAATTATCGAATAATGGATTTAGATTGTGAGCAAGTAAAAGCACTCATAGAGAAAAAGTGTTATTCTATTTTGTTAGAGCATGACCAGTTGACTATTCAAAACAAGCTGAAGAAAGTATTTGTTGGTTTCAATGAAAGTCAGATCAACTTTGCACCTACTTATAAATATGATACAGGAACAAGCAATTGGGATTCTAGTGAGAAAAATCGACCACCTGCCTGGTGTGATCGAATCCTGTGGAAAGGATCAAATATAAAGCAATTTTCATATCGAAGCCATCCAACTTTAATGTATAGTGACCATAAGCCAGTCAGCGGTTTATTTCAGGCAAAAGTGAAGGTAGTAGATGTTACAAAATATCGCAAGATATATGAAGAAGTAATGAAAAAACTTGATAAATTAGAAAACGAGTTTCTTCCACAAGTTTCTCTTGATAAACTTGAAGTTAATTTTGATAAAGTTCATTTTATTGAAACAAAAGTGCAAAATATAACGATCGCTAACACGGGGCAAGTTCCTGTTCAATTTGAATTCAAGAAAAAATTGAATGATACAAGGTACTGCAAAGATTGGTTAAGTATCAAGCCATACATGTCTTTTCTGAAACCTGGTGAAAAATGTGACGTGGATTTAGAAGTATTTGTCGATAAAAGAATAGCTTATAAATTAAATGCAGGTAAAGATAAAATTTATGATATATTAGTCCTTCATTTAGAAGGCGGAAAAGATTTATTTATCACTGTGTCGGGAAATTTTGTACCTGGCTGTTTTGGAGCATCACTTGAAGCTTTAGTTAGGATTCCTGTACCCATTGCAGAACTTCCTGTTGATGAATTATGTGAACTGGAAAATGCTGTTTCTACTGATTCTAAAATCAAACCTCAGCAGTTTGAGATTCCTAAAGAAATGTGGGTTTTGATTGATCACCTATATAAATTTGGTTTAACACAGAAGGAACTCTTCTTACAACCTGGTCTCAGATATGAAATGCAAAAAATCCGAGATAAACTTGACAATGGAATATATGACCTGGGCTCTTGTTCTATCCATTCAGTTGCAGAATGCTTCCTGCTGTTTCTTGAAGCCCTTGCGGAACCTGTAATACCTTATGAATTCTATTATAAATCTTTAGAATGTTCAAATAATTTTATAAGTTGCAGAAATGTTGTGAATGAAATTCCAAAAGTTCACCGTAGCGTCTTTAGGTACTTAATTTCCTTCCTACGGGAAATTTTGAACCACTCTATTTC
>JAXGGA010015377.1:0-29341 GCA_038373865.1 Uloborus plumipes
TTTAACAACCGTTTACCATACTTTTCTTTCACGTTTTATGCCTTCTAATATAAATGTGGAGCATTCAACAATTGCATATTTACATAATATTCTGATATACACGAAATACAATGCGGAAGTATGAGAAAACGCTCACAAAAAAGGAAAGAGCTTATGTCACTTCTCGAGACATAGCTAAATTATTCAGCGTCAACTTAAAACAACAATCCTGTCAGCAAACTTAAGTAATTTGCATTACATGCAGCATCGTGTATTAATGTGATTTACATTTGCAAGTCAAGAGAGATCACAAGTGAATTAGCGTCGGCGAATAAAGATAGCTTCATGTCGAGGGTAAGACGCGTTCAATGAAATAGCTAGAAAATGCAGATGTAAAATTTCCTTTCAAGGAAGTTAAGCAATGTTAGTCATGCAAATCTGCGTTTAGTAGCCCAGATTATTCCCAGGGCAAGTTGAGATTTGGAGAAGTGGAATAAACTGACTGTCGGAAACTTTTGGAAGCAGAAACCTGCTTCGTCTTCTTGAAAATAATTTACGATATATTTTATTTAATCATTGAGGATCACTTGCAAAGCTTATCCTATGGAAATGATCACAATTGTTTTTACTTTCGTAAAAGCAAGGGAGTAGGAAGTAGAAAGCTAGTAGGAAAAATTTTCATTATATATATTTATATCTATCTATCTATCTATCTATCTATCTATATATCTATATCTATATATATATATATATATATATATATATGTATATATATGTATGTATGCATGAATGTATGTATGCATGTATGTATGTGTGCGTGTGTGTGTGTTAACCAGTTGACAACAGCTATACAATATTTTGCTAACGTCTTGCTTGCTTGACGTCAAAAGATCAAACGCCTTTCATTTACATTAATATCCCCCTACCCCCACCCGCTTAAATTTAAGTACATAACGGACAAAAATTTGAAAGATATTTATAATATATCTAAACCTAAACAAATTTTCAAAAATCGATGTAACCCAAGCTCTGAATCTCGTTTTCAGAAAATTTTAATGTTTTATAAGAAAATGATGCATAATTGTGATAAATACAAAGGCTTGAAAGAGAAAAAAAAGACTCATATTTATTGTCTGAATTGCTGTTGATCCATAAGAATGTGTTAAACGCAATACAATGTGTTATAATGTTTGCAGTTTTTTATATCCCCCAGTCACTAGAACCACCCGATATGATACCGGTAAACACATTTTAGGATATTTCAATATTGCTTGACGTGACAAATGCTTTGTAATAGAATCAATATTAGAAGCTGATGGGACTTACTTCTCCCAATTTGGTCTTCACTTGGGCTCGCAGTTTTTATCTGTCGGACGTTTCTGTAGAGAGCGAAGAACAATATTACAATATTGTTAACGGCACTTCTAGATGAAGTTTGCTTTACTTGATGGACTATATTTTTGTATAATCTACATTCTTACTCTAAAGGGTATAAACATTAATAAATTAAGCTTTGAACTTGTTAAAAATGTGTAGTTGCTTAAAATTAAAAACAAAATTGAAATAAATAAAAAGCAAAATATGCTGACACCCTTTTTCCATTATATATTGCTGTACATTTACAGTAATCTCTCCTCTCCCCCCCTCCACATAGACACGTTCGAACAGCACATTGTTTTTCCCCTTTCTTTTTGTCAATAGTTAATTCATACTGAAGATAATAAACTACTTTAAATACTGCTCAAAATATATACAGGGTGTCCACAAATAACTGACGGTTCAAAATAAATTTATTACTGTAATACAAATTTTTTATGATGATAAAATAAATGTTAAAGGAAAGTAACATCATTGTTAATCAATGTTTAAAAAATGGTTTCTATTTTCGCTCCTTTAACTGTAACCACAGATGGCAAAACTTTTGGAAACCATTCTGCAGCGGCCTGCACCTACAGAGGCATTCTTCCACGGGCACATCTTATTAATTTTTCTATTCATACACTTCGCTTTTTCCACCACTATGCCTTACTTCTAAATTACCTATTTCTTTAAACAATTTTAAAGTTCTTTCAATTAATCACTTTGATACATTTAAATACTTCATTTTTTTTAATATGAATTCCGCTTACCATTTAATGCAATTCGAGTATTAAACGATGTTTAGCATCCATCTTGATAATGCAAAGACAAAAACGGATTTTAATTCAAAGAATCGTCTGCACTATTGCTCATAGAATTGAATTTAAAACTATTAAGTGTTTCCAACAGTAAAAAACATCTTGAATGTAAATTATGCGCAAATAAATTTTGCCTTCAGTTATTTGTGGGCACCTTGTATAATTAAATGTTTATCTATCATAACTGTTTTTGGTCATTATTAAAATACCATTTGCTAACATTCTCATCAATATACAAGGTGGTTATAAATTAACAGGAGGTGTTTGGAGCCCTCTAGCTCGCGAACTAATGGGTGTGCATATTAGACCAAGGGATTTTGATTTCTAGAGTAAAAAAATTAGTTTGAAAAATCACCACCAATGGGAAATTTGGTGCTTTAAAATCGCGAATTAAACTTGAAAAGATACTGTATAAATCAATTTCGCCAAACAAAAATGATTGTTCTTTGCAAATGAGGCTTACTATGATCGCCGTAGAATTTTCTATTAAAAAAAAAAAAATCACCATGAACAAAATAGCGGTCCATTTAACCAAATGTAATGCAATAATTTGCATAAACGCATTGCGTTTAGCGATCATCTGTATAAAATGACTGACTGGGAGCATTCTCATCATTCTGAACGCAGATAAAATTTGGTGGCTTTAACTATGCAGGACCGCGCTTTGTTAGTGAAGCTCTACTATCAGCGTGATGAAAATGCCAACGTTACTCTTCGAGAATTTCGGCGAGTGAAGCAGTTGAGAAAGGCCCGCTGACCATAACAAATTTAAGAAACATGATTAAGCGGTTTGAAATGACTGGATCTCTAGCCCAGCAACAAGGCCAGGGACGCAAGACGGTTAATCAGCTACAAATTGAGGACTACAAAATGCTGTTAGAGAACAGGAGATGGAGACTGTGCAAGGTACAAGTAGTGCTCGTGCAGTTTCTCGGCAGACGCTGATCCCTTACTCAACAGTGCGGAAAATTTTACGTGAGATGTTAAAATTTTTCCTTACAAAATTTCTTCCACTCAAGAATTACTTCCTCGAGATACAAATGCCCGACTGGACTTTTCTTCAAAGTTTCTAGATTGCATGCAAGTGACGATACTTGGCCGTGGAAAATCCTATGGAGTGACGAAGCTCATTTTCATTTAAACGGTGGCACAAACACGCACAACTGCCGGATTTGGGCCGCAACTAATCCGCATGTTTATGTACAGGAACCACTTCATTCGTCAAAAGTTACAGTGTGGTGTGGATTTTTACTGCATCTTTCATCATTGGTCCTTACTTTTATGAGGAAAATCATGCGGTTGGACCAGTTACTGCTGATAGGTACGCTGAGATGATAGAAAATTTCGCAGTTCCACAATTGTAGCAACGAGGCTGTGTCTACTCAACCATATTTATGTAGGATGGTGCACCACCCCACATCGGACTTAGGGTGCAACATGTTTTGCGGGAACATTTCTCTAATAGCAGAATTACTAGCCGCTCATTTCCTACGGTATGGCCCCCAAGGCAGCCCGATCTCAATCCATGTGATTTTTGGTTGTGGGGATATCTGAAAAGTGTAGTGTATCAAAGAAACATTTCTGATATCGCAAGTTTAAAAGATATGATAATTTTAAAAGTTAGAGAACTCCATTCTGATAGGTTACGAGCTGCCGTAGAAAATGTTGTGCATCGTATGCAGTTCTTACAACTTTACAATGGCGATCATATCAAAATATATTTGTGACACAAAAAGTCATTTTTGCAAATAAAATGGATGCATATTTTGTCAGTAGCAATTAATTCTTCGATAATCAGAATAATACCCTTTTACAGCGCCAAATTTCCCACTGGTGGTGATTTTTCAAACCATTTTTTTTTATTCCAGAAATCAAAATCCCGTGATCTAATATACTCGCTCACGAAAAATGGCAATGTTTCGCGCAGTAGTTCACGAGCTAGAGAGCTCCAAACACCTCCTGTTAATTTATAACCACCCTATATATATATCAGGCACGTGCCGTCAATGAATGCCTAGGGTAGGCAGATGCGAAGATTTGTGGAATAATATAGATCTTTAAAAACGCATAAAATGTGAAAAGCAATAAAATAATATGAATATGAAAGATGTGTACTTATAATACAAGTTATACACGTATGTGCAGGAATATTTGCCTGCATATATGTATATAATTTATATATCTCATTTCCATATTGGATACAGTTTCAACTTAATCCTGCAAAAAAGCGGGATACAAAAAAAAACCTAAAACAGTTGAAAATTACTGTATTTGATGAAAAAGAAAACACGACAATGGAGATAGCAAACTGTAAGCATTCAACAGTACTGTACAAAAGACGGTATCACGACGTCTAGACCATAGAAACGCCACAGACTCTACAGGCACAGTTCTGCGCATGACGCAGTCAAGTTTCGGCGGAGAACAGAAGAAACCGCAAAGGCACTTTTCGGACAGCCTTTCGTCGCCGCTTTTCGAACATTAGGGGAGAAAAGTGCGGGGCACGTGCACTTCCTAATACTACGCAAAGTATAGATACAGTGGTTGAAAAGCAGCGGTAGTCGGTGCTTTTTAAGGAAGAAAAATTAACATTTCCGGGTTTTTTTCTGCCCTATTCGCTGTTTAATGCCTTAATATTTCCAAATCAGCGCATTACATGTCATTTAATGAAATTAAAAAATTGGTATGTTTTCTTCATGGGTAGGCACTGCCTACCTTGCCTACCCAGACGGCACGTCTCTGATATCTGATATATATATATATATATATATATATATATATATATATATATATATATATATATATATATATATATATATATATATATATATATATATATATATATATATATATATATATATATATATATATATATATATATATATATATATATATATATATATATATATATATACATATATATATATATATATATATATATATATATATATACATATACATATATAAAATAACAGAATTGTAAGAAGAAAAAACGAAGACCACACCAAAAGCCCATAGATGCGCAAAGCAGCTAAACTACAAAACCAAGTATATAATAAAACAAATAAAAAATAATAGTAATGAAATAGAAAATGGCACATTAGGAGAAGTGAAAGGAGAAAGGTTGAATCCAGAGCTCATCAGCCGTGGGGGATTCAAGAGTGGTCGAAAGACCAAAAAATTTAAAAATAAACTATAGAGAGGATGTTTTAGTTCAAAATATGCAGTCTACAGATCTTCATTGGGCAAAAAAGCACCAATGTGAGCCTGCAAACCGCACATTAGAACAAAAACCTAAAACTAAGAGCAGGGGTTTCGCCTCGACCGATTAGGAATAAAATTCCCAAAAACCGGCCACCCACAGTACGGTCCTGCTGTGAAAATAAAAACATCTCACCTGAAGTTCCGTGCGACAAAATCCAAAATCATATCCAGCAAATCAGGAGGCAGTCCAGTTGTCAAAATAAAAAATAAGGTAAATCCGTGTCCAAAAAACAAATCCTAATACGTTCCGGTCTACCATTTACACGTGCTCAAAAAATATCCATCCCTGCAATCCTGAAATGGTTTCTTCCAGCGATTTCATACGATTGAACAGTTAACTGTAACTGTTTAACTTGAACTTGTCTTGAAAAATGTACTTCTGTTTTTTGAAAAGTACGTCGAAAATTTTGGATGTTTCCCTTCAAATGCTTCAGTTATACAGGGTGTCCACTCCAATCGTGGACCAATAGCTAATTTCTAAACCGTTAGAGATAAGCATATAGTTTATTTAGGAAAAAATCTCCAAATTACGAAAGGAATTTTGGGTCGATTCAATGTTTTTCAAAAAATCAAATTTTGAAAGAGTTACGAAATTTAAATTTTTATACAGCCCCCCAGTCCTATCAATCATATTTAGTAAAACATTCTTGACACTGTAAAGTTTAAAACTAAAAAAAAATCACTCTTCTACCATAAAAATTGACCGAGTTATGACGTTTTGAAAAATCAAGATTTTAAAGGAGATCGCATACGGTCCCTTAAGCGATAGCTCGATGACGTCATGAAATAATGCAAAATCTTGATTTTTCAAAACGTCATAACTCGGTCAATTTTTGTGGTAGAAGAGTGATTTTTTTTTAGTTTTAAACGTTACAGTGTCAAGAATGTTTTACTAAATATGATTGATAGCACTGGGGGGCTGTATAAAAATTTAAATTTCGTAACTCTTTCAAAATTTGATTTTTTGAAAAACATTGAATAGACCCAAAATTCCTTTCGTAATTTGGAGATTTTTTCCTAAATAAACTATATGCTTATCTCTAACGGTTTAGAAATTAGCTATTGGTCCACGATTGGAGTGGACACCCTGTATATCAGCTCACTTTCTGAAAGAAAAAAAGAATAAAGGTATTGTTATTTCTTTATTAATATTTTTAGTTTAAAAGTGATTGGTAAAAATTGCTTTATTGAGTACATTTTACTTCATACATTTTACTTAAAATTAGGTTTTTATATTTTTAATAATATCGATGTTCACTTGGGTCAACTTATTGTTTTTTAGAGGAAGGGGGGGGGGAGGCGATAAGTGTCAGTCAGCGTCTTGAAGGGGGCGATGAGCTCAAAAAGGTTGGGAAACACAATTAAAAATTGTGTCAAATTATACAATATTATTTAACCTAATTAGTAAATGATGCACGGTAGTATTTAGAAACAACTGTTAATATGATTTACTAGCGGTACCCGCACGGCTTTGCCCGTGGTATAAAATTAAAAGTTCATTTGTAAAATAATTGATATATCAGAAAAAATGCTCTATTTTAGTTTTATTCAACTATAATTCCTTCAAAGTGATATAAAGATCTGATATGGACCCCACACTACTTAATTTTACGTGTAAATTTCTTAGTAGATGCCTTAAGTGCTAAAATAGTGCTTGGAATGAGCAAGATAACAATTCAAACATTTGTAGCCCTAGTTTGCTACGAAACAATGCAAAAAAATATTTTACAATGATTAATCTCCTAAAGATCGTCGTTTTTAACATCATTCAGTGGATTTTTCGCAAAATATCGCCAACAGTGCCAAATTGAACCTAAATCAAAAAAAAAAAAAAATTTCGCCAATTTGGCGTCAAATATTTGGCGATCAAAAGCTTGGCGATATATCGCCAAGTGGTCGCGCCAATTCATATCACTTTTGTTAACCAATTCATATCACCTTGCATTGAAAACACTGATTTACCCGATAAATGGGGTAAAACACCCCCTTAGAACATTCGAATGCAACCCCAAGGGAGATGGACAAAAATAAGCCAAAAGAGAAAATAAGAACAGTTTTGTTGATAACAGAAACCAACAGAAATCTTACCAAAGTTTAAAAGAAGAAGAAAGTTTTCTTTCCCAGCTTAAAAAACAAAACAATACATTTTCCGAAACGAAACACTTTAAAAAAACGATGCAATATCGAAATTGATACGATATTTCGTTAATCTGTGCTTTAGGTACCCTTTTCTCGCTAAATGAACGATAGGCGCGCCAAGCGTGGTAACCCTAGCTATTTTGCGTAGTTGACTTTTTGAAAACGCGCCAAGCAGGGTCCCAAAGCATCTTCACCGGGAAAAAGACAGGGTTGCCAGAGAATTGGAACAAAAAATACTATACCTCCTCTAAAAAAATATTACAAAATACTACTGTTTCCAAACGTTGCCAAAATCAATGTTGCTGAAATGCGAAATCTATGAAAATGGAAAAAAAAAATCCGCCAAATCTTTTAATTAAGTCATTATTATATTGGAAACAGGGTTGCCAGAAAAATACTACGCTCCTTATTTGGGCCGAAAAAATACTACCGTAGAATCAAAAATACTACGTCTGGCAACCCTGGAAAAAGAACGAAACAAAAATAAGTATGAACACGTAACCATAGTAACAACATGAAAAGTTGATTTCCGTTGATAAAATAATTCTTTTCATCTCTCTTTTCAAACAAATTTTATTATCGAGCTGAACCATTTTAGAATCGTTTGGCTTGCTTTACTGAAGGTAAGCCTTGAATTTCGGGATTCTAAAAACAATTGTTACAGCTCTCCTGATGATCGTAGAAACTTCGAAAAAACTTCATTTTGTGCAGAAAATTCCAAGCTTTCGAATGACATAAGACTTGAAAATGTGTGTGAAATATTTCTTCCCTATTTTATCGAATTTCCGCTAAGAATTCGAATAGAAAAAGAACGAAATGGAATTTTCGAAAAATCGCTTCGAGGTGCAAAACTACATGCTACAAACTAATTTTGTGCCAAGTGGCATGAAAATCGACCGAACGGTTTTGGCGCTACGCGCGTAACAGACAGACAGAAGGACAGACAGAACCACCTTCAGCTTTATTATTAGTAGAGAAGAGAAAACAAAAAATTATCAAAACGAAATCGTCACATTTTTCCATCGCAGATGAATGAATGAATGAATCGTGATATATATTATGTACCATTGATTTAGCAAACCCTGAGTATTCTTTTACCCTTGTCTAACCCCTGATTGCTATATTATTCCCATAGCAAACCAAAGTGATGTTATTCAAATATGCTGTACATGAGCTTTTTTTAAAGACATAGTTCAAAAATTTTTACGAATGTTATGGAGAAATTAAAAAGCAATTAAACATTAAACATATAGTAAAAGTATTTTTATCCCTTTGGAATCCCTCCACCCCCCTAAAAGCCGCTACTGCCACAGAGTAGTTTTTGGGAGATATCCGCACTCTTAGGCACCTAGGATCGTCCATCAGAAAAAAGGCTGAGGTGGGTAGTAGTGTGAAGATCTCACACCAAAAAACTCATGGTCTCTTATGAAAATTTCCTCTTCCTTGGAGAAAACAAACTAACAAACAAAAAAATAATCACATTATCTACTGAATTAGTTTATTACGGAAAATTTTGACTATCATCATTTGATACGAAAAAACAAAATGTTATGGCATTTTGAATATTGCACAAGAGTTTGTTATTTTTACATCTGCAGCAATTTGTTTAGCACTTGTTAGTGCAACTGCATCGAACAGCAAGCACATCGCACATTGGCCAGGGATTTCCGGCCACTTCGCGAAGTGGCCAGCCAAAGTCGCATATACGCAATTCATTTCCAGTACATCGGACATTGGCCACACGCCCCGGCCAATGCGCGAAATGGCCGGCCAATTCGCGAACTGGCCGGACTTCGGGCTTTGGCCGTAACATATATATATATATATATATATATATATATATATATATATATATATATATATATATATATATATATATATATATATATATATATATATATATATATATATATATATATGGGTGATTCTACAAAATTGGGCAAATTTGTGTTCCATACTGATTGCTCTTTTTGTTTTTAATTTAATAAAAAACTATTTTGGGAATATTTTTATGCGTCTTTTGTTCTATAATTTTCGTTATCAACAATGTCAGTATTTAATTATTATTCATTTAAAAAAAGGATATTCGATTGAAATGTCATCCACATGCCCTGTCCCATAGGTGCAATATTCACAATCAATGGAATATAGATTTTTTAAAAAATTTTTTTTTCAAGAGTTTTTTATTTATAAATATGAATGTGTGCAAGATGTAAATCACAAAAAAAAGCAAAATAATATGAAAATAATATCTGTAAAAGTTAATCTAAACTTTGTCCCAGCGATTATCAGTCATCCACATGTCATAAAAAGTATTGATATTTTTCTCTGAAATGTTTTATTTCAAAATCTGGCAACACATCTTAAAATAAAGCATGGAACTTTGTTATTCCTGGCTGAGGATTAATTTTGCTGTTCTGCAATTACTTTTTGATAAAAAGCAAGCTAAACTCGACTTTCAAGGCAAGTGTTTTTTATTTTTGTCATTAACATGCCCCACAGAATGCATGTAAAATGTACATGTAAATAAATTTTGACAATGAATAATCCTAAGGCTTACATTTGTGGCTTCTTATTCGAAGTGAACCCCAAAAATATTCAGATATGACTTTTGGAGAACACAATTACTTATGATTTGTCATTCACATGCCCTTTTTCTATTGTCATTCACATGCCCCAATATAAGACACGTGGATGAATCAAAAGCCAAACTATGACAGTACAATGTTTAAAAATTATGTCTAACAGTTTACTGGTTAAAAATTTTCATTAATATACCTATTGTGTTTGTGTTATTCACATACTTACTGTATTATATTCACATACCTATTGTGTCATCCACATGTCCTTTTTATCATTCACATATGCCTTCAAAAAAATAAAAATCCAAAAATACAATAAAATACAAACATTTAAGCTCTGCTGATATTCTATTTTAATTATGTAACTTATCAAGTGCTTTGCTGATTTTTTTCAGATTTTTAATTTTAAATTAATTTTTTGAAATCTACATGTTAAAAATATTCCCATTTTTGTAGAATCACACATATATTTTTTTTTTCAAAGAAAAAGAAGTTATTCTTTCCTTTCTATAATGCGTCTAACATATTTAAAAATATGCCACATTAAAGTTTAGGCGTAATGCATGAATGATAATAGAGACTTTTATTTCAATAAAAATACTCCAAAAAGAGAATAATGAGTCTTTTAACGTGATTAATTGCCCTCATCTTAATTAAGAAAACTAAGTGATAGATAACGCAAATTGTACTTTTTTACTCGTATGCAATATTGTTTGAGCAACTCTTAATTTACGTATTAAAGAGTGCTGAAGTGGAAACTTGTTTCGTTAAACTGAAAAAATATCGTTTAAATATTTTATTTAAAAGCATCCATTAAATTTTTTGTCTTAAATTTCCTTACTGGTAATTAAATAATGGAAAATTGTATCCTTATCTTGAAAACAGTTTTTATGAGAAAATGATTTAAACGATTATTCAAATGAATATGTGAATTTTTTGGACGATCTATGTTATTAGGTAATTAATTTCTTTATATTCACCTACAAATTTAAAATCTGTTGTGTGCTGGTACAGAGAAATTTTGTTTTATCTCTGCACAGTTTTAAATGTCTAAAAGTATATATATTACCCTTAAAGTGTGGAATCCGTTATTTTATAGAATAACTAAGTTTCATGAAATAACTAGACAAGTTAGTTGAAGTATGTACAATTAATATTGACTTCTACTGTTGATTAAAATGTTGTGTTTTGTAACAATAGCGTGATCATTAGAGAATGAAACATGAAACTCAAACGTACTACGAGCGGTACTTTTTTTTAAAACGCTATTGGGCAATTTCATGGTATTGGGTAATTTCTGCCAACTCTTAGGCATTTAGCTCCTCAGTACAGACAAATAAACCATACAAACCTTGTATAAAAGAATTTTATGAAAATGACAGTCACAAGCAAAATTGAAATGCAAAAATATTCGATGCATTGAAATTTTACAAAATTTAGCAGTCAAAATAAAGGCAGTAACTTACGTTACACAAAAAGGAAATGACATAATATATGAAAATTGATTCTAAGGCAAATTTCTGCTCTATTACAGCTGCTTTCTTGCTTGAAGTATAATTTATCAGTTCCTTATAATGCTTAGAAATTTATTTTCATACATTAAAAAATGTATTTCAAAAATTGGGAATTGTGAGAATTTTCAACTGAGTAACTTTCGTTACAAAATTTACTTACAAGCAGATATGTATTACAAACGTTAGTGAATGAAATTTACAACTTAGTTTAGATCAAAATATTGAAAATTAACAATTATGAATCAAAATTAACAGAAATTTAATACCAAATTCAATGACTAATCAAAAATATTACATAACATAAGACTTTTGAATGCATACTGGTTGCTGTTATTAACAAGTTCAGGTAGTTCAATTTTTCGAATCTCGTTTTCTTTATAATAGGTTCCAACAGTAGCCATTACTTTTACTTTAAACTCATTTTCTTCAACAATCTTAACAACTCAAGGATACGATGTATTTTCGTACTTCATCACACACCATTCAACGGCTTTTATCTCTGCTTTTTCTTCTTGTTCCTTGAAATACTTAACTAAACGAAACCCCACAGTTTGTCTATTTCTAGTTCTTAAATGGTGACTGTCAATGTGAGCATCTTCAGAAATAGTTTTGATAAATTTTGCTTTTTTTAACATATTTCAGTACCATCAAGAGTGACTTTTATTTATAAAGTTGTGATATCCACATGGCTTTTCTCATATCCCTTTTACAGCGCATCTTTTCTGCAGAATTCAGTGGCATTTAAATGCAGAATAAAATGTATTTCACCTGTAAGAGATAAAATATTTTTATATTTGTTTTTTCCTGAACGTATTTTAAAACTTTAAAACATAACAGAAGTCCTTTTTGAATAATTTATAGTAAAATATCTCCTAAATATTCTGAATTCAGTGATATTTTTTAGAGAGAATTAATATCCTTAAAGCCAAAAAGAAACATGTAATTTATAATAGAGGTGTATTGTAATCTTATTAACTAGTAGAGACTTTTAAGAAATATGATTAATTTAAATTAAGTAAATACAGTACGTTTAAAAGAATGAATAAATTACTCCTACTAACCTCATAGGTTTATCTCACAATTTACTTTCTTTATAACACAAGTATTTCAGTTCTACTTAGGTAACTTACATTACCTGCATATGTCGGTAACTTACGTTACACGTTTTGATAGTAGCACAAAACATTAAATAAAATAATATTTGCTTAATAAACACTTATAAAATAGAAAATATAGCATTGTTAACATTGCATTGCCCTTTCTTTATGCATATCATGAACTTTAACATATTTTTAGTAACTTACGTTACATAGAACAGTGCATTTTTGAAGTTGACATAAATCACTTAATTTAAGTGAAAACATTCGTTTTAGCAATTCACAATATTGAATAAAAGTGTAATAATCAATATTCTTCCTTTAAAACAGTTATCTAAAGAAACAAAAAATTACCAATGTTGAAAGATTGATCATATGCTTTACCAAAAGTTAAATATTCCATTTCAAGTTCAACGTGCTGCCAAAACTAAAAATACAACATTCTTGACAAAAATTAGTAGAAATAATAAACTTCTAACATTTTTAAACCAAAAAGTATGCAAAACAGACGCATCGCTGTAATTTGATTTTTCCAACGCTTTTCCACACATGCATGGAATCGCCCTATTGAATAATTTGCAAAGAGTGGTTGTGTGTGTACAAAGTCCTAAAGTAACTTCTGCTACTTTTAGACTTAGGATTATGTATTTGAAAATTACAAAATGTTCTTAAAAGTAGTCTTAATAGAGGCCTGTCATTTTAAAGTTTTCCAAAGATGGTGAAATGGTACATACTCCATGCAAACTATATCGTAATACTACACAAAAAAAGAGAAGAAGAAGAAGATCCACTCACACATATACGTAAATACATTGATTTCTCAAAGCCACGAGGGGGGGGGAACCCCGCTCCTAACCTCTCAAATCAAGGGGCCTTAACAGCGGCAACCACCTTGACTACTTTGCCTAAATGGAAACCTTTATATAACAATTCTTTACCCAAGTAGCACACTTCGTTTTCTAAAGGTTGTAAAATGGTTATTGACGTTGTAACAACAGCTCAAAAACGTTTATTAAACGTTTAAAGGTTGTTTGTGCTACCTGGGTAGCTACTCCATGGAACAATATGAACGTCTGAATAAATGTCTGCAGTCATGATACTGTGCTTTTGAAAAATGTTCATGTGAAAACTCCTATTATGCCATATCAATTATGTGTTGCTATTAGTATCTGTGACATTTTAGATAATCATTTTTTAGTTCTTTTTTTTATTTATTTGTTCGCATCTATTCATTTATAGTTGGTCCAAAAATTGAGCCCTTCAACTTCCCAAGTGACCTAGAAGAAGGGATGCGTTCCATAGTTGTATGTGCAGTGCTGTTTGGAGATCCGCCAATCACGATCCATTGGACGAAAGATGGAGCTGAGATTCCATTGGAATTACAAGCTAGGATAGAAATGGTCAATGATTTTACATCATTCTTGACGTTCAATTCTGTGGGTCCACATCACAACGGAAACTATACTTGTGTTGCTCGGAATCCGGCAGCAACAGTGAATCATACAGCATTAATGGTTGTCAACGGTAAGCTAAAAATGCTTATTCATCTAGTAGCAAAATTTTGAGCTTTATAATGATTGTTTAAGTTTAAAGCGTCAGATTTAGATATAAAGTAATAAAGCAAAGTCTCATAACCAAATTTAATATCTGATCTTTTGAGAAATTTAGTGTAATGCATCTGTTAGGGGATTTCGTTGATAAGTAGTACGTAATATTGTATAATATGTGTATGGACAAAACATAAAAAATCTGTTAAGAGCAGAATTTTAATCGTATTTAAGTACATTTTACTTATTTATTTATTTATTTTTGTACTAATCGGGATCTAGTACCAAGAGTTTTTTAGTTTCACATTATGTTAAATTAATCTTACCAGTTTTTAGTGCTACTGAAATTCAGATATACTTAACTATATGGAGCTATTAAAATTTCTGAAATATAATCTATTAACAGTTCTGAATTTATTGCCAGCCATTTCGGAGCATTTGGAAATACATTAACTCCAAAACCTCATTTAGAAAGTCAATAGAAAGCTGTTTTCCCCTGCAAGACACTTTTTTCTCTAACCCGTAGAGTAAATAGGCGTTCTCACCTTTAAAAAAACATGACAATTTTTTTTTTAATTATACGTCTCTATAATAGTAGGTAAAGCAGTAACTCTTTTTGAGATATTCATAGAACATAAATGTAAAATTTGAACATTCATATTAACGATTTTAGAAATATGAAAGAAAAAATAAATAAATACTTAAATCAACTAAGCTTTTTTTATAAGGCATAATATTTAATAGAAAATAAGCAAAATATTATGACTCCAGGATTAAATGCTAGATTTCAATTTTCCTTTTTTTTTTATAATTGAACTCTTTAGTAGTATTCTTTACGATTGCACATTTGTAGATCATTTAAGATATTTTTTTATGTATGCAAACTTAAATAAATGCTCCAGTTATTTCTTTTGACACATTTGCCATCATTTTTATTATTCAAAGCATTTATCTGCAAAAAATAATATTAATAAAAATTATTTTATTAGGCTGTTAAAGTTATATTATTTAGAATAGGCGCAAATACAATCTTACAGTAATATTATACGCATTTTATTTAGTAAATTTCAGTACATAAATCAAATCGCAAATTCAAAATTATTATTATGATTTACTTGATTCATTACTAAATGTTTCATAAATAATAATGCATGTTTTAAGGTATTCGTCAAAAGCCTGCGAGAATACTATATAAAAGCCAAATAACTGGTTCATTACAAATCACTCTGTCATCCTCTCTGTCATTCCGGATGAATAAAACATTCTCAATGTTTAAAATAATAGGTATGTCAAAAACATTCATTCATCTGACGCTCGGACAGAAATTATTCAAAACAGACTAAAATTCTAAACTCTTATAAGTTTAAGTGTCGTTCCGGCCCCATTATTCCACGGACAGAAGATGAATCGATTTGAGATTTTGACACTTTACAAATGGTCGCAGCTCAATACACCAAATCTCTAGACGCCCTTTTTCAAGCTCAGGGCATCCGAATTCCTTTTCCTTGCACTTTTTCTCCATTTTGCCTAGTTTCGCTCGTACCTTATTCATTTTTCTTCCTAAGACTCTTCTTTTCTTCTTTCTTCCAGTCCCCCCTTTCTGGAGATCTCAGCCCACTGACCGTTCAGCTGTAATGGGGGAAAGTCTCACTGTAGACTGTCAGGCCAATGGATTCCCCGTGCCTCAAGTCAGATGGAAGAAAGACCATGGTATGCTCTGGAAGCGAGTGCATTTTTTCCCTTTCTGGAAGGGAAAAAATGGTTTTGTGTGTACATGAGAGGGAATAAATGGGTTTCAGAGTCAAAAGGGAAAAAAGGTGACATTTCCTCTTTACGATATCGGAAAAGGAATGTTTTTACGGAGAAAGAATCGAGTACTATTCTGGATACTCCTAAAAGTTTTACCATGGGATAAAATATCTATTCTTAGTCGGAAAAAAGTCCTTTAACTCACTTAAGATTTCAATTAAAAAGTCAAGCTGATAGTAAAAAAAACATGCCAATTCAGTTTCGTTAAAAAATAAACGAAAAAAAAGGATTCTTGTTGGGATTTTTTATTTTTATTTATTTTGTTTTTCGTTATTGGAAGTCATAATCTGTGAAAAAAAAAAAAAAACGGGGCGTGGGGGGCGGGGGGAATTTAAAAATAAGATTGAAAGAAATCCACGAATATTATAACGGATTTTTTAAAATTGAATTAAGCATGGAAAACAGTTAAGGCTTTGTGTACTTCCTAAAATGCATGCAGGAATAAAAATAATTTTGGGTTGCATCAAACTATTCAAACTATAAGAATTTAGCGGTGAAATTAAAGAATAAGGCACTATCCACCATATAGTAAAGATTTATAGTAAAATTCAATTAATTAAATATTTGTTGAGTAGATATCTTATGCCTATACACAAACTGCAATTGCAACAAATGGCAAATTTTAAGCAATATCGGCTCTACATAATTTACTTCACTTGTTCTGGCACTTTCAGTATTAGCTATCAGTAATTCTATCATCGAAAACCACTCTCACTGATTTATTAACAAAATACCACACAATAGAGATTGTGCTATGACATAAACAGAACAGAAAATCTGGTGATTAGTATTAATTTGGTTTTAAACTAGCATACCATTTAAACTACAGTCACCTATTGTAATACTTTCACAATATGAAACTCCTACACAAACTTACTTATTTGTCTGCAATTTCAAATAATTATTCATCCTGAAGATCCATATTTTACTTTTTACATACATATGTGAGGGGCATACTATGTTCGTGATCAGTTTTAATTACTGCAAAATGGTCTGCCATTCAAAAAAAGTGTGGAGCAAAGTGAAAAAAATGTACAGTGTAAAAAACTGATTTTTTTAATACTTCTATTATAAAAAAGCATTCTTCAGTGTTTTTCCCAATGAAAGTTCTCACAGTGCAATGAAAAAATATTTTTATCATTTTTTATCATGCATGTACTTTCAAGTACTGTTATTTATAGAATTTTTTTGCTAATACAGCTACTGCAATGGTGCGGTTGCCGTATTAGCCGCAAAGGTTATTATTAAAAGTTTTAATTTTATTACTGATTGTCCTTTCCTTAAATTGTGCCACTAAAAGTACTTTTCATCAGTGCATATTGCATAATTTTGCATTTCATCTGCGGTGATTTTCAAAACAGGGGGAAATTTCCTCCTGAAGCAGTCAAAATATTTTTTTAAGCTTTTTAACTCCAGATACGTTTGATTTGTTGTTATTCCATTCTTGAAACAAAAAATTATTCACTTTTAAGTTAAAAACACCTTCATACAACTTGAAGATTATAAATGCTTAAAATGCCAATTGTATAGAAATCCACGGCAACTATATACAGGCTGTCCGTAATTAAACAAATCTACTTTAAAGTTGGAAAGTAGGGAAAATATTGCTCATAAATTAACCCAAATTTGTACAGAATATAATGCAGAGATGGGAATTTGAGTGTTAAAAACATTAGAAAATAAGGTCAAAATTTAGCCCTTATAGGGCATTTTTAATGAATTAACACCACTCTTCTATCATAAAGCAGCGATACAAGCACTTTAGATTCCTATCCTAAATATATGGAATTTTATGCTGATTTTAATGACAATTTTACTTAATATTTTCATTATAGCCATCGCCGAACTTACAATTGATTTGAAATGAAATATTTGTTACCAACTATTTATGCATGGCGAGGAGACTGGGTCGTCTTCCTCGCGACTGGAAGAGAGCAATCTTAGTGCCCATTAGAAAACCTGGCAAGGACATGACCTCTGCCGAGAGCTTTAGACCCATTGCTTTGACCTCCATATCATGCAAGATCATGGAGAAAATGATCTTAAAGAGACTCACTTTTTACTTAAATCAACACAACCTTCTTCCCATGGATCAGTATGGTTTTAGAGAGGGTCACAGCACAGTTGATCAGGTGCTCTATTTTGGGCAGAGGGTCAGAGACGCCCAGAACAAGAAACCAACTCACCACACTACCGCCGCCTTTCTTGATCTTTCAAAGGCCTTCGACAGAGTTTGGACTCAGAAATTGATCGTCAAATTACATAAGATTGGTATATGTGGTAGAATGCTACCTTGGATTTACAATTTCTTAAGAGATAGACACATCAGAGTGAGATTCAATAATCAGACATCAAACAGTTTTAAAATGAGCCAAGGAGTTCCTCAAGGCTCAGTATTGAGGCCTACACTGTTTGCGCTTTTTATTGCATTAATTGAAAAGACTATACCAGAGAACTGCGACATTGACCTATTTGCAGATGACATAGCCGTTTGGAGCTCTGGCCCTGATATTGAGAAAATGGAGGAGAGAGTAAATCTAGCTCTGACTGCTACGTGGAACTTCTCTGCTGATCACAAACTAAGTTTTAATCCATCAAAGTCTACTGTGAGTTTCTTCACAACAAATAGAAAACTATACAATTTCCGTCCAAAAATCGTAATGAACAATCAGCCCCTAGAAGTGAAGAAACACCCATAATATCTGGGTCTCATACTGGATCCTGAGATACTAGGAAATGGACATCTGGATAAGCTGGCTCTGAAAGCTAGGAAACGTTTAAGAATTTTGAAATACATTGCAGGTCGTGACTGGGGTGCCGACGCTAGTACATTAAGAAATACTTTTATTTCTCTTATTCGACCCATATTGGAATACGGATTCCCCATCTTCTTACTGTGCATCTGAAACAAACCTGCAAAAACTTGAAAGGATCCAGCTTAGTGCTGCAAGGATTATTACAGGACTTCGCAACTCATGTCCAAATAATATCGTACTTTTTGAGGCCAATCTGCAGCCATTGAGTCTTAGGAGAAAAGCATACCTAGTAAAATACTACAATAAACTCTCCAGTCTTGGATCCCAAAATCGTACCTCGAAGCTCCTCGGTTCTTGGAGAAATAACCAGAGGCTTAAACGGGACAGTCCCTTTAGTAGAGTCACTTCTGAGAAAAGTATTGCCAGTTCTGTTGAACAACACAGCCTAACTCAAGTCATCGACCCTGCTGAGGGTCTTGACTGGGTCTACTTTCATACCAATCTTTCTGTTCAATGGAGCAAACATATGGAATTGCCTAGCTACCTGAAACAGTTGGCTCTAGAAAGAATTAATAGAGCTCCCATTGATGCTGTCCATATGTACACTGACGGAAGCAAACTTGACAATGAACGTTCTGGTAGTGGCGTTTATATTAGACTTCAACGACAAGAAATTAAGATTCAAAGAAGAAACCCAGACTGTTGCTCGGTTTTCCGAAGCGAGCTCATTGCAATTCTCGAGGGTCTGAAGTCAATCATGTCGCTACCAAATGTGAAGGATATCTGGATCTTCTCGGACAGTAGAAGTGCCATCCAGCACTTGGCGGATTGGCATAATGTGAGGGATAGTACAGGGACTCACATTCTTAGGATTTTGAACCAGCTTTCATGTTCATGTCAGATCCACCTTCAATGGATCCTTTCCCATGTGGACGTTGTGGGAAACGAACTTGCTGACAGTTTGGCGAGAGCCGGTGCCAGCGAGATCACGGTGCCAAGGACCCCTCTTACGTTTACCGAACTATTCTCAACTTCCAGGGCAGAGAATAGGGCAGCTGTGCTGAAACCGCCAAAGCATCCATGGTACCAAAGTGATCGCCCTGGCGGCGCTCTGATGGCAAAAGGCAGCAGAAAAGACCAAACTGCTCTTTTCCGTTTCCTTACTTCGAGATGTGCACTAAGTGCTCTTCTGCTCAGGCCTCCCCGGAGCATATTTTATCATGTCTGGGGCTTTCCAAATTGGATCTTATAAAAAACCACTTGATGGTTCTTGTCTTTTTACGGGTGAATAGACTCATGGACCTGATCTAGCTCTGCTGGTCTCGGGGATCAGAACAAACAAACAATCATCGCTATCAACCTTTAGCAGCGAAACTCTTTTGAGTTATATGAGACACATAGATATATAATTGTTACGAGAAAACTCGTGATAATCAACTCAAAAAAGGTTAAAACGCATAACTCTGCTACCCATACGTTTGATGGTATATGTGGTCGGAAAAGGAAATGAGAAAGATCGCGAAAAACATCAGCTTTGGTCACTTTTTTCGTTCGAGAATTCAATTGTCTTTTGAATCTAACTATTATCTGTTTTTACAATTTTTGATGACTAATCTCCATTCAAAAATCATCTGCTTTTTTAGTTTAAATTGAAAAAAGAGAAATGATTAGGACCCTAGGACCCTTTTTTGTACGCATATAAAGTGATCAATGCTATTAAAAAACTCAAAAAAAAAAAAAAAGTGTGTGTGCTTATACACGCAAGGAAGAAGTAATATTTCTAAAATACATGACCTTTTAGTTACTTTATTACATCTGTATAAGTGTGGATGTTTTGGTAGCGGAATAAATCTGAAATTGCACGAAAACTATACTTAACCTACACAAAGAATAAAAATGTAATATGAAAATGCTTTAAAGTAAGCAAAAAACCATTTTCGATGACTACACTATTAGAATTTTAGAAAAACCGGTGCAGAAAAATAATTTTGTAGTGATTAATTTTACCGATATCGATTAATTTAATGCTGATTGTATGGGAATCGTGTTAAATATCACAATCAATTTTGCACAAATCTCTAAGTTATTTCAATGATACACAAAAGGATATAACCCTAAACCGCGAACTTACAGCGCATAAAGCAAAGCAAGCGCGCTTGATCACTGGGCAGGTTAAGGCACATATCGTTACGTTTATAAGACTTTAAGAGCTCTGCGTCAAACAATATAAAAATGGTCATTTTTAAGAATATTTAAACAGGTTAAAGCTTTGTTTTGGCAACGCAAAAGTTATAATTTTTATAGTCTTAATAAAGCTTCATATTATAAAAAATATCTTTTCCCTAGTATGAAGTGAGTGAAAACATTTTTTTTTTTAGTTCGTAAAATATTTACTATAAAACTCCTTGAACTATAAGCACCTACCAGAAATATCGAAAAAGCTTTCAGGAAAGCTATAAGTAGATGATTTTTTCCGAAAAACATACAGTCAAATAAAGAAAAACGGTGAATATTTCTGCTCCATATGCATCTTTTATCAGAAGAAGTGGTATTTCTGACATATTATGCTCTTAGAATACAAGATATGGAGCAAGATTTTGCATAACATATATTTCAAAGGTTCCTGAATCGCCACTCAACTAGCGAAATTTCTCGAAAAAGAGAATTTCCATTTTAGAATCAAGCTAGAAGGAGATCATAGTCGAGTCGAAAGCTTATGTGAAAGAAAAGAGAAAAAAAATAGATAAAAATGCGACAGTCTTTATTCTGAAATGCCAAAGTCGGGAGTCACGTACGTGTATTTTTTTAACGATTTTCTTTTGATACATTAGTTTTGCACCAAACATTCTCCATTTTTTATCTTCCAAAAAGAATTCCTTTAGTCTGCAACTTTTATGCGCACTTCTATATAGCTGTAGAAGACAGAATATGGATGCTGAGTTTTATGCCAAAAAAGAGTAGCTATGTATGCATTACGTGCACGTAACATTCTGTTTGCAATTTTCTTTGTCTCAGAGTTTTCTAACACTATGTTGAAGTATACTGCAGTTTTCAAAAAATCAGTGTCATTTTTTTTTTTTGTAGTGGCGTATAAGAAAAGCAATTAAGAAAATTTGTAAAGAAAATTACTTTTATAAATAGCATTTATTCAAAAAAAAATGTGTTTCAAATTAAGTTCTCAAGATCGCGAAATTTATTAAAACTATGCTTCTTTTGGCGAGATAAAGGCAAAATTTTAGCACCGATGAAGTTGAATGAAAACAAAAGTGATGTCATAAATTACTAATTTTTGTGGTCTTCTTAGAGGTATTTTTCCCAGAAAATGAAATACCAAATCCAATGCTGACGTTTTGTAGCATTTTCTTTAAAATTTCATGGTAAAAAAATTGGATCGATTTCTTTCAACTACATCAGTTAGACTCAGTTCTGCGTTAGTCAACAATAAATTATATTAAGTACTGGCTGGTATTTAAAATGTTCGCCTCCTTATTCTAAGCATTTGCATAATGAATGTTAATTCTTTCGACACACTCTGTTCAGATATTGTGTTCAGATATCGGAAAGCTTATAGCTTTCCGATTTGAGACGCCAATAAGAGCTATAAAACATTGCAACTGCCACTGTGTAATGTGCATACCTACTATACTTTACGCAAGTAGAAAATTGCCTAAAAGCTCATAAAAAATAAAATATATATATTTTTTTATGTTAAAATTTGTGAGTTAAAGAAGGTTTCTTGCTAACTCGTGTACACGCTGACTCTCCTTTCTTTATTTTTTTTGCATAATTCAACGTTGTTTGAGTCACATCTTACGAAGTAGAAAACACTGTTTGATATCTAATGTTGCAGAGTTCCTCGTTTAAAACCAATATTTTAAGTTAGTATTCTAAAGATGGTCTGTAGCCATGGGCTAAAATACTTTCTTTTAGTTTTAACAAAATTGTACGCAATAAGTAAATTGTAAACTCTGGGTGTGTTTATCATTTACACATAATGCAAGAGCAAATAATTATATGGCACGAAACAAGCAAACGCGAAACGAATAAAAATGCATAATGAGAGATAACTCTAAAAACTTGTTGGGGTTAGTATATCTTGGAATAGTAAAATGGGTTAATATTTATAGTTAAACTATGAAACGGATTGGAAAATTGAATGGAAAAGGACGGCTAAGGACGAAGCAAGTTTTATTTTCTCATCATGCTTATCGGTGGCTAAGTTTTCTATTTATATAACTAAAATTATGAATGCAAAAAAGTTTTGTATTTTCACATATGCGTGTCATTAAATTATTTAACTAAATACAGTATTTCTGTACTTTTTTTTTCGTTTTTTAAATCTAATTTGGCACAAGGGTAATCGCTTTTATTCTACTTACATTAGACATATAGTTATGAAAATGGCATTTCATGTAAATTAGTAAATTCGTAACCCTTTTATATTTTTGGATATTTTGTGCTCTGTAAAAGGCGGTAATCACTAAATTAGTTAAAATTTCATTTATTTTGCGACATGAATACTATCATAAAACAAAGCCTTTTGTACTTAAATGCATATACTTTACTAACTAATTTTAAACATTTTACCATAAAATAGTAAACTGAATAATGGCCAGTTTTTAAAGGCTATGCCTTTAATTTTGGAGTAAAAAGCAGATACAAATGAATTCGAAACCATTAATGATAAAAAAAGAAAGCATGTAGTTTTACCACTAAAACTATTAAACTATACTTGAGAGACATTTTACGTATGTTCTTCTTAAATTACTTTTCGCATAAAATCTATAAAACTAGTTAAACATGCAATCAATTAAACTTTAAACTAATGTTATGCAACACATTTTGCATTTTACTTATAGCCATTATAAGATTAAAATATGGAACGAATACTCTATTGCTCACATATCTAACTCTAATGCAAGGAAATTTATAACAAGGCAAAAGTTATTTTACTTATCCTTAAGCATTAAGATGTGTCCCCGCACCAAATTTTGCTAAGAAAAACATAGAGCAAGAGAACAGAAATACTTATCAGTAAAAATTGCATTTTAAGTAAGTAATTTCCTAGCATTAACAATTTGAAAAACGATTCCATTACAGAATTACATTTGTCAAATCGATTTTTCCTCAATATTAGTGCCCAAGCGAAAAGAACGGGAGCATATTCACGTATTTAATCGATATAATGTTTCCAGTTCAAGAGCTTTCGTTCACTTCATTTAGCAGATCTTTTCATAAATGTCTCCGCAAGTCTGAATTGTCGTCGATCATACTTTTATGCCAAATGATTACTCTTCCTATTCGTCTTTCCCTTTTCTTTTCCTTTTAAACTTCCGAAGGTCCAAAGTTTCAGCCAGAAGTAGAAAGCAATTTTAGAGGAAATAGCTTCATTTCTCACTCCAAATACCTTCTGGTTTAAGTTTTTTTTTTTTTTTTTCATTTTTGTAGCCCGGGCGGATTTTAATTTTTTTTATATTTTTATTTAGTTTCAATTCTTGAAATACTTTAGAGTTGTAGGATGACTGAGCATAGGGATAAAAGAGTGGGATGAAGTGTGTATTTGAATGAGTATTTTTTTTTCTTTGTAGAAGATACATACATTTCTTCAGAATTTGTATATATCTTAGTCCGCTTCTGCTGAATATACATTTTGAAGAAAAGTCATGAAAATCCTGGTATTTTTCATGAAGGTTCAGTGTTTTTTCTGTTTAAACTAAGAGTGGTGTAAATCATCCTAGCAGTGATTCAAGTAATTGCAGATCAGATTTTAGCTTGCTATTATTAGTAAAATTAAACATTTATTTTTATTCAATATCTTATATTTTGTTTTTAAACTAAAGTAACATTTTGACTCAAAAGTAATTAAATGGGTTTTTTGGAGTGGAGGTAGGGGGCAATATTAATTTTTAAAAAACCTAGAAGCTTTCCAAAACATGCAGTACTTACAGCTGATAGTGTATGTTTATATGATTTTCGCTCAAGTATAACAATGCAGATATTTTAAATCTTCTTAAGATATTTTAAATCTTCATTTGTGAAGTAGAATATTAAAAAAATAAATCTATAAAAATAATTTAGATATAAATGAACTAAATATAACAGCAATTGAACAACATGTTGGACATTTTATTTTTTTCCTCTTGTAGAACTTTGATTTATTAATAAATTTTTCTCTCTCTCATTGTATCATTGAACCGGACATGCAAAAAAGTGACGAATTTATTCAGTTACAAAGCATAGGGCTCAGAAAACACATGTACATTTGTATGCAGTATGAAGAAAATACATCATTAAGTGCATACGTATGCACCCTTTTGTGAAGTTCTTGATCCGTTTTAGGACCTGGTGGCACCAATGAATATCGCACTATAATCAGCAATCCTCATATCCAGACCTTGGAAAATGGTTCTCTAGTCATTACTGAAGTTGAACTCTCGGACGCTGGATCTTATATGTGTCAAGCAACCAACGGTATTACTCCGAGTTTGAGTGTAGTTGTGAAATTAAACCGTTTATGGTAAGTGACTTTTCCAACATAATAGATTCTGTATGGTTTTTTTTTCCTTTTGCATGCTTTGGATTATAAATGATAGTTTTTACTTTTCAATTTAATCTTTTATTTTTTATGCACTGCAGAAAATGAACCTCTTTATAATTCTCTCAGCCGAGGTTTTAATTTAAAACAGTAAAATGGAAGGAAATAAGCTGTAAAATAAGCAATTGTACAGTTTCTTACTGTAAAGTAAAAAATTTAGTTTATTTGCCATAATATTTAGCAGTGTTATACTGTAAAAACAACAGCATAATACTGGCAGCAGATTTTAACACAGCTGAAATATTGCTATGTTGGTAGCGCCTCAAAATATGTAAATGCTTTACTTCTTCAATTCACCCCACATCTCTTTACTGCAGAACTAGTTGAACGTATAATCAATTAAACATTGCATTATCTTATGCAACAGATTTTGAATTACAATTATTAATTTTATAAGATTATAAGCGAGCTTAAGTTTAAATCATGACTTTTATTTGAAATAATGTACAATGAAAAGCATTTTTCATCAAACGAAACATTCTTAGACGAATATACTTCAATGGATGAATATTCTTAGGCATGTATATTTTGAAAATTGTTTTTTTAAGATTGGTTAGTTGAACTTATGAAAGAATGGTATAAGATTAAAATCAAACTTCAATTTATATCATGACTTTTATTTAAAATACTATACAATGAAAAGCACAATACTTTCCACATATAAGTTAAAAAAAATATTTTAAAGCCCATAAGTCTTAAAATATGTTTTTAGAGGACTGTCTAGTTATTAAAATAAAGCTCGCAATTTTTGAAATGAATACTTTTTTTTTTTCAAACAACCACCAACAATGTTGTGAGTTTGAGTTTTTAAATATTTTGCACATGACGACAGTTCTCAATTCCGATTCATTTACGCTCACATAAAAGCTTAAAACTACATCCCCTTTATATCCTTCCGCTCATTAGGCCGTACTTTTAAGTGCATCACGTAATCGAAGCCCCGTTTTCAGATTTTGCAATTTCAATTTCAAGCAACTTCTATGGCCCCGTGCTGAAATCCCAAGATTCCAACCCCGCTGAATACGAGGCCATTTCCTATCCCTTTAAGACTTCGAAATGCATTCTCCAGCCTGTTTAAGAGCCCTCGAAGCTGTAAAAGTTTCTTTCCAGACATTTCCTTAGAAAAGCTACCGTTGAGTTTCAGGGCTCTCTGAAACGATTCTCCAGATCTAAACCTTTACAGCGAAGGAATTTAACGCACTTTTGGAAATATATTGTAGACGAGGCACACACACTGTAATTCTGTTAGGGCATTTAAAGATTATAGAAATTGGAAGAGCAGTGTAATATCGCTCAGGTTTATGACGGTTTATGTTGGAATATCTAAAGAGCACCTTTGTGCACAATTCTATTTGGACTTCTCTTTCTCACGCTCCTAAAGGAAAATATTTGCTTTAATGTAAAATGGGATGGGCTGGATTTTCATGAAGGGACAATGATATGAAATGATTTCAAACTTTTTGAATCTTTACGAAATTTATTTGTTTTTAAATACGCGAGCGTAAATGGTCATTTTCGAAAAATATTCTTTATTTCAAGTAATAAAAAGAAAACATATAAAAAGCACAGAAATAGTCTAGCGAGTTATTAGTAACTATTTTAACTATTAATAAAGAGATTTAATTAAAAATGATAAATGGGTATTTTCTGAAAGTGTTTTCCATCAGGCACACATACTTTAATTCTATTAGGGAAGTTAAAGATTATATAAATTAGAAGAGCAGTGTTTTATCGCTCAGGTTTATAACGGTTTACGTTGGAATATCTAAAGAGTACCTTTATGCACAGTTCTATTTGTGGACTTCTCTTTTTCATGCTCCTGAAGAAAATATTTTGCTTTAATGTAAAATGGGATAAGTAGGATTTTCATGCAGTTTCAATGATATGTCAAATTATTTAAAGTTTTTGAATTGTTTCTAACCTTTTTTTTTAATACGAAAGTGTAAATAGGTATTTTTCTGAAAATATTCTTCATTTCAAGTGCTAAAAATAAAAGAGAACTAGAAAACAATTATGTTTTTGTTTAAAAATACGTCTATATCAAAAAGAAAATAATTGAAAACATCAAAAGAAACTTCATAAGTATATGAGCATAAATGACGCACTGCTTTTTTTCCCCAACATACTTGACCACCTCCATACTTTTGTCTCAACATTTCACAATTCACGTCACCCCTTCCTTTAGGTCTAAACTAAATATAAAACGTTTTTCAAAATATTAAGAGATATTTAGCTTAACTTAGTGACTTCTAGTTATATAATCTAATTTAATATTTATAATAAGTTTGACCAGCTTTCAGCTTTATGGCTTTTTAAAAGTTACAGAAAAAATGTAATACTTACAGGTTTTCAAGCAAAAAGGAAAATACTCGCAGCATTTTTTGCTGCTTTTTTAAATTTATTATAATATTACATCTATTTTTAAATTTTAGTGCCTTTTAACATGTATATCATTAGTTTCATCCATTGTACTAAGCGCTCACATTATTTAAGTGATCAATCTAATTGCACTTTTATTTACAATTTATAAGCATATTTTTTTAAATAAATGTATTTGATTCACAATTCTTTTCCTATAGTTCCAGCCTATTTTAGAGTAAAGTTTCAGTCAGCTACAGTAAGAAAAGGAGAAACCGTTCATTTAAAGTGTACTGCTTTTGGGGAAAAACCAATCACCTTGGTTTGGACCAAAGACAGGCAAATTTTTAATCTACGGGCGGAATCTAGGTAATTTAAGTTACAAAGTTATTAGTTCTAAAAAGTCATTTCAAGCTGAAGTATTTAGTATTTAAATTTTAAGGCAATAGTATTCCATGCTATTAAAGTTTGCAGTAATTTAGTATTGTGTTTATTTATTTTTGTTTTAGCAAAGTTTTTCATATATGGAGAAACATTTTTAAGTACACTATTTCTTAATAACTTTTATCGTAGCTAAAGATTGTCTTCCAAGATTTCATGAAATTGCTTGTGAGGATTTTACTCATTGCACTTCGCATTTTGCATTTAAATTATTGGTATTATTGTTGTCTGCAGTGCGAAGAAACACACGTTCACTTTTAGAAAGTTTAAATAACATTTCTACTATATGTTCGCTCAGATTAATTTTATTTTAAATGAGATTTACGGTAAAACGTTTATTTCTGGTTTCTACATTGAAACGCTTTCAACGCTTTTCCAAAATTGCACCCCTCCCTCCTTTTTTTCTTCTTTTGTAATTGAGCTTAATGCAAATGTGAACTTAAACTATAAACAAGAAAGTAAACACATGAGTTTTTAAGTTAAACTAGTCATAAAGCCTAAATGTTTGTCTGGTTGAGAGCACGAAAAGTGTTTTTCTGAAACTCAATATTTTTCATATGAGAAAGCTCTTTATGAGCGATGAAATTTATAAAGAATTAACTTTCCTGAACCAATAAGCGTCAAATTATATTTTGCATTTGTCGAAGATTTTTGTAATACATACGCACGTATCCATTCTTATACTCTTTAAAGAAAGTTTACGAGGGGAAAAAATGCAATTAAAATCAACTAAATTGTGTCATCATACTATGCATGTACCTATCTATGTATACATGCATAAATATTTTACATGTTATTATACGATTATGTATTCCTTAATAAATATATGCTACTGTTCTATTATTACACAACTATTCGTTATAATGAAATAGATTTATGATTTATGAGAGTTACTGACGGTGGTATTGTGGAGAAAGAACGTTTATTCTTATCTTGCGTAAGTGATTTATGAGGGCAAGAAATGAAATTTTAGTTACTGAGTTTATTGGCCATTACTGCACTATAAACTCCGCTGAAGCAATAAGTCAATTATCCATGTGGTTTTGACAAAAAAAGAACTTATTCTGGCAAGAGTTCATAAAT
>JAXGGA010015378.1:0-29334 GCA_038373865.1 Uloborus plumipes
GATCGAGGAGCCAGGTGTGGAAAATTTGAAGGGATTCCCTGGCGTTAGCCTGAAGATCCCTATGACGACGGGCAGACACCAAGAGGAGGAAATCATCCGCGAAGGCCTGTATATGTGTGTGGTCTGGCCATGGGCTCGAGAGCAGCGATGCTGCCACTAAGTTCCATAGCTCAGGTCCACTACACGAGCCCTGCGGACATCCCCTCGTCTGCCATGCCGTGCAGTGACCCGATGAGTGGGCTATGCCAGAATAATATAAAAATCTGTTCTCTTAATAAATTTTTTTCTGTTCCAATAAATAGTCCTTTTTTGTCATCAAATTCGTCTTGCGATTCACAAGATTTTGAATCCGATCAATGCGATCGAATGAATATCGGTCCTAATTTGGAGTTGAACCTTCCTTCTCCATCTGGTATTCCACAACAGAAAAGAGCTAGGAAAGAACTGTTAACTCCTCGCCTTTCAGCAGTTTTAGACAAATGTCATGTTAGTGACAGAGATGCAGTTCATTTGTTAACAGCCTGCGTAGTAGCAGTAAACCTAAATCCAAATGACTTCGGGATTAAGGGCCATGCTCCACATTGACGTAAAGCAGAAAAATAAAGCAGAAGCGTAAAATGGATTCAATAGTGTTCCTATGGAAAGTACCCGGATTTTCGGTTTCTGCCTTCAGTTTCGGTCGCGTTTTACGCTAATGTGGAGCATGGCCCTAATCGTTCATCTCTGAAGAGAGCAAGGGAAAAGCTTCGAGAGGAAAAATCGGGAGAAGTGAAAGCAAACTTCATGAACTTAAACTTGGATTTTGTAGTTGTTCACTGGGACACGAAGCTACTTCCAGATATAACAGGAAAAAAGAACACCGATAGACTCCCTGTGATAGCCACAGGTCCAATTGGTGAACAACTGCTAGGAATTCCTAAAATTCCTTCAAGTTCAGGGTTAGAAATTTCTTCAGCTCTTTATGATATCCTAGATGATTGGTCGCTGTTAGAAACAGTTCAAGCTATGGTGTTTGATACAACGGCTTCCAGTACAGGGCGTATAATTGGCGCTTGCACTTTGTTAGAGCAAAAGTTGAACCGTGATTTATTGCATATGGCTTGCCGTCATCATATATTTGAACCTGTTCTGCAGAGTGTTTTTAAAGAAATTCATGTCTCACTTAGTTCTGGACCTGATATTCCATTATTTAAACGTTTCAAAACTTCGTGGAAAGATATGGATCATTCTGATTTTCAAACATTTCAATCAAGTACAAGTACCGCGGAAATTCTAAAAGACGACTTTGAAAACATATTAGTCTATGCAAGGGCCGTGGTGGCCCGATCGGTAAGGCATCGGACTCGTGTCCGAAAGGACCCGGGTTCGATCCCAGCCGATCAAAGATCCACCGTCTTGATTAATGGTGACTGGGAGGCGTTAAAAATGTCGTGGTCACAAAGTCCTCCAAGTGAAACGATACCTCTGGGGGTGCTAGGGCCTATGGTTTGCTCGACCCTAGGTTCTGGTTCAAAATTAAGAACAGAGCGCTCTTCAGGGCCCTATCCCGGTTAAACCACTAAGCTGGAAGGTACGGGGGACCCTGGAGGGTGAAATGAAATGAAATTAGTCTATGCAAAAAGCAAAATTCAGGAAAATCTTCCCCGTGAAGATTACAGAGAATTTTTAGAACTTGTTATAATATTTCTTGGTGAAATCCCTCCTAGAGGTATATCTTTCCGGCAACCTGGAGCCTGTCACTTAGCCAGGTGGATGGCGAAAGGAATTTATTGTTTAAAAATTTATATGTTTAGGACACAATTTAAATTGGCGATACAGGAGGAAAAAGGATTCACCACATTTGCTGCTTCATAGTTAAATGCTATATCAAACCATGGTTTTCCGCAACTAACCCAATCGAAGCTCCTTTAAATGAGATCATGTTTTTAAAAACATTAGTAGCTTACAAAAATAATGACGAAAAAGTCTCAGAAGTAGCAATAGGAAATTTTTTGAAACACTTATGGTATTTAGGGGATGAATTAGTAGCCTTATCTGTGTTTGATGAACGAATAAACTTAGACGATACAAAGAGATTAGTCCAAAAAATGCTTGATGATAAAGAAGATGAGTCTGAGGAATGTATAAAAAAAATTGATATAGGGTCATTCCGTGTCAAGTGTACGAGTCGTCCCCACTCGACCCCCTCCGATTTTGATGAAAATTTTTTTGAATGTACATATAAGACTTGCATGAAACCATACCAAATTATAGCTCTATAAGCCTTATGGTTTAGCCAATAAAAATTATGGAAAAAAGGCCTCTTTTTCGTGTCTTGAAAAAAATGACCAAATCGTCGTTAGGGTAGAATAGCCTACTTGTGTAACAAAAGCTCCATACTGTGTAGATTTTTTGCAATTTGCTGCCAAAGTTGGTAAAAAATCGTATTTTGGTAAATTTTGATCATACGTTATCAGCTTGTATCTGCTGAGAGAATGACTTTCTGAAGCTAACCCTAGTAGCACACTATATCATAGCGTCATCCATGCGTCATAGTCCTATATCGCTAATTCTTCCTATTCGCAGTAGAAGCGATATCGTATATCGCTTCTACTGCGTAAGGGCGCTTTTCCACTTGACGACACGACAACGACGAAAGTCGGACGGTTATACTGCAACGATAAGTACGGTGTCGTGTCGTCTATAGCACTGCTTTTCCATTCAAACAATATCGTTTCTCCGAACGGGTCATTTTCCACCGCATTTCATTTCGAAACAGCACTGTGTTCGCACGTCGATTGTTATGGCTGCTCAATTTAACAGATTACAACTACTATATTTGCTTTACCTCCGGAGAAAAAGGAAACAAATTAAGAAACGGTATTGGGTGCACGATATTTTTAAAGAAAGGTACATTGTAGGCGAGTTTTATACACTTTTCATGAAATTGCAAAAAGATTTTAGGTGATTTTAAATATTTTTACTAAATTTACAAAGAATAGTAAAAAGTTAAAATCTGGACAAGGTTATTTAACACAAGTAGTTTAATCTAAAGTGTATAATATATTTTTATAGTTACGAACAATGCTCTTTGAACTTACCTGTCTCTTTCTTTTCTGTAGAAGATTTGCCATCATATTCCTCATCTAAAAATCTAAAAACTTCTTCCAAGGCTTTATCCCTGTGAATTTTGTTTTTGAATAAAATATTTCGCTTATCCCATAGACACGGTTGCTGCTCAATTAATTCACACAAAACATATACGTCAAACTTGAATGCCATGACTACTGTCTTCCTTATCGAAGAATGTTCAGAATGAAAATTTAATCTTTTTTGAAGCATTAAAAATCGCCTGCGCTACAATTAATGAAACAAAGTATAAAATAAAATGATTAAAATCTTTTATTGCTACATCTTTTATTAATCGTCTGCAAATTGAAACTTAGATTTATTAATGCAGAGATGTCGAATTCAAACGCCATTGCTATACTTCGAAGAAAGTAAACAGATGGATGAATATCGTCCCGATTTTAAAGGCTAGACGGCTGCCATCCGACACGAATGGGACGACAAACGACAGCGTTCTGTCGGGGACGGCACAATCGTCCTGGAATCGGGAGATGGAAAAGCGTATAACATATTTTAATACATTTTGCGTGCTCCAATGTCGGATGACGACAATCGCTTACGATTTATCGTTGCCGTGTCGGTAAGTGGAAAAGCGCCCTAACGCGTCATCGCCGCGATATAGCAGAAACGACATTTTACGTTATTGCCTAAATATAGTAATATTTAATTGCTGTAGTAATATTTAATTGCTGTACCGTTATGTTATGAATAAGATTCAATAAATATTCAAAATAATCTTGTTTATTTAAAAAAATTCAAATTTTTAAAATTTCACCCAGCTTTTACATCGCGCAAACGATTCACGGCGGCGGCGAAGCGAGATTCGACCATTGGACCGTAGCCTACGAAGATTGAGCGCTCATCCACGTAGGCTACGATTGGACTCCACGTTTCGCGCTGTGAGCGTGCTTGTTTGTAGTTATGTTTATAATTATAATCATTAGGTAATTTACATCCATCTACAACAACCAAGTCAACGATGCTTCTGGACACACAAATAAAGAAAGGTAAGTTGTGAAATGCCACTTTTTTCCCTTTTGCTTTTTAGAATGTGTTGTTTTTGATGGTGTTAAGCCTAACTGAATAATTCAGTGTGACTAATAACTTCGAATGTTGAATGTTGTTCGTGAAAAAATTGTGTATGCCACAGGTGTTTTGTGATTTTGTATGTCCTTTTTCTTCCGATATCACTTTTACTTCATTACTTTTGTGTAGTAATCTAGTGGGAAGGAAATATTAAAGTTTGGAATAGTATAGAACAAATTGTTTTCCTGGCGGAAATTGGCTTAATTTTCTAAAAGTGCATGTTGAGTTTACAATACTTCAATAATTAATTCCGAATGCAGCGTGTATTGAAGTGTTCCTTTCATAAATTGTATGGAACTCGACATATTTTTAAAAATCAAATTAATGCCAAACATTAAAATGAATCTGACAGTTGCAATTTTAGTTTCTCAACATTATGGACTGGTCAGTTAATTGAATAGATCTTGCAGAACACTATTTCTATAGTAGTAGATAACATCTTAAAACTGAAATAAATTCATTACTCAATTATTTTAATAAATATTTTTATTAACATCATTTAATATCTTCATTTGCAGATACCTGCTGTCAGACCAAATTCATTTGGTTTTTTGATGTTTTCCACTCGTCCAGTAGTTTGCTAGCAACTTCGAAAGATCTTAATAAACAAGGTCAGTTTTGTGATTTTTTTCCCTCTTTAATTTCTTCTTTGAATTATTACCATATGTTGAACACCAAATCAAATAGTTTGCATGCTGGATATTAACTGAGCTCTATCGAGAAATATTTGTTCTGTTTAAAATATGCCGTATGAATAATATCCTTTTGCTGCATTTGAATTTTTGCTTTGCATTGTGTATTGAAAAGTTCCTTTAGTAAATTCTATGGAACTTTACGTATTTTTCAAAGATAAGATTAGTCACAACATAAAAGGAATCATTGACAGTTACAAATTTAGTTTCCCAATATCATTGACTGCTCAATTTTTGTAATAGGTACCAGAGCATTTTTTAAAGATTTTTCACTGAGCGACACGGGGTGATTGTCTGTCATTAAATGTGTCTGAGGGGGGGGGGGGAGAGAAAAACCCAAAATAGATATAAAATTTTATCAAAAAAATATTTATTTTTAATACTTTAAATAATATTTCAAAAAAAAAATGGAAAATTTTACCCAATATTTTAAACATTATATTTAATGGTGTAAATCAAATAGTATGCATGCTGGACATTAACTGAGCTTTCTACATATATTTGTTCAGCTTATAATATGTCATAGGAATAAACTGTTTAATTGGTTCATTTGCAGATGCCTAATAGTTGCTGTGTTACTAATTGCCAGGAAAATTATAACAAAGAAAATAAAGCCCGCATCTTTAGTTTCCCCCAAGATGAAGATCTGAAATTAAAATGGATCAAAGCTATTCCTAGAAAAGACTTGAAAGTGACTAAGAATACAAGAGTACCGTAAAGTCGGGTTACTTGGACCCTACGGGGTTACTTGAGCCCATTACAGTAAAATGATAAAATCTGGGTTTGGTACTTACTAGTTGAAGACTTGCACGTAGTTCCTCGTTTCTCCGCTAGGTAGAAGCACTCTGCAGTCTCTAATGCTAGTACCAACCCAGATTTTATCATTTTACTGTGGGCTCAAGTAACCCCCTTGTGGGTCCAAGTAACCCGACTTTACGGTAAGTTGTTACTTAGAAAAATTACAAACAAACATTTTATTTAAATATAAAAATACCTTTTAAGGATAAAAAATAAAAGCAACTAAATGTTAAACTTCTCAAATGTGCAGGAATACTGCAGACTAGAGTTTCAGCATTAGAAAGTGCCTCCCAGTGAAATGTTTTGAAGATTAAACAAAAGAAATCAGCATAAATAATTACTTTATACAGGGATGAAAGTCATCCTATATTTCCTATAAATCCTATATTTGTCAAAGAAGGTCAAAAACCATGCTATATTTCCTATAAATCCTATATTTCAAATAAAAATCATATATTTAGGGCTCGCACATTCTTGAAAAAAAATTATTTTCAAGTGCTTGACAAATTTTTAAAACTGAAAAGGTATGAAAAGTTTCTTGATGCTTGAATTTTTTCATAATCATTGAATTTTGCTTATTTTTCTTCAAAAATATTTTATCAGTGCAATTTTTCGACCATGTATTTGATCGCAAAAAATTGTCTCCCGTATTTGAGATTTCAATCCTTTTGCTTTTTGCAAATATATGGCTGTTTCAGACAATTGGAAATTATTTCCACTCATGCTACCTTAGATTAGCTTTGTGATTAATTTCAATAAATTATAAATTTTATTTTTAGCGACATTGAATTTATTCGGACTTTATAAAAAAATTGCTTCTCGTGTTTGAGATTTCAATATTTTTGCATCGTATAAATGCATATATGCAAGCATTACGAAATTGTTAAGTGATTTTTTTATAGTTCAACCTATGATAATTGCATTTAGTTAACTTTTGGACAGTTTCATCTTTCATTGCGTTTGCCTTCAGACTACAATTCGCGGACAGCATTCATTTTTTATAACTATTTTAAGAAATAACATTTTACCCTTCGAATCGCATCAAACACTTGTAAAAGCATACAGTGGCAATGCTCTGAGCCCTGGGAAGTGCTAAAAATGGTTTGAAAATTTAAAAATTTGATTTCAAGGTTATGAGGTTTCAAAATGAATTAACTAGGTTCCATTTTTAATGAATCAGTATAATGTTTTTTTTATTTAAATGCATTGCTCATATGCACTGCTATTTAGCTCAGCATGCATAATGCTTAGCTTATTTGTAGAATATCGAAAAGAAAAAAAATAAAATAAAATTGATTGAAATTGAAAGTAAGTTTTGCAAATTTGTCTTTTTCGAACTTTTGAACTTTTATGTGACCAGAAGCTTTTACATCACATTTAGCACTTACGGTTAGCAATCTAGTCGTCTGAGACTTGCAATCACTTATTTCTACTAACATTGTAACCTAAGTATAATATTTAAGGGAATTAATGAGCTGAGTTTATGAAATTTATATTTTTTTCATTTTTTTGTGTATTTCTAGCACGACTCAGAACATGGATGTCGATGATAGTGCAAGTACTTTGGATGGGTTTAGTCAATCGACAACTAATCTTCCTGATTATCATCAGATGTAAGTAATGTACAGTTATGTATTTATCAGCTTTTATACATTTTACCCTACAAAGTTCTCAAGTGGTTTGTTTAAGGTTAGCTTTCTGCATTCGGTTTAACTTTTGCATTGTTGCTCAGTATGTTTATCCTAGGTTGCAATCCTAAGTTTTTTATTTAATTTTATTAAAATACATATCTTTTATATTTGTCACTGGTATCCACAGGAACAAAGTATAAATCTTGATAGTGTGCTTTGGAATGGGAACCCTGACTGTTTCCTATTTATAAAAGATAATGCATTGAAGTTAATTTTGCATTTCAGTATCTTCACTGAAGAAGGAGGTGAATAAAGTTTCCAAGAGGTTTTTGATTCCGAGACGGAAGCAAGTAGCCCGTCCAGCAACTACTCCAACAAACTCCTTCTGCTTCAACAACTAGGTAAAACTCATTTGTACTATGTTCGTATTATGAAGCATATATTTTGAATAACTTACCACTGCTTAAATTTTGTAGTAGAATTACGGTATAAGTTTTGATGAATATATTCAAGTTTTTTTTTTATTATTATTATTTTATGTTATTTAGAACCATTTATGTATTTTATTACCACAAATTTTTGTGTTTCAAATTGTAAGAAATATTTTTTTTCTCTCTTTATAGTTTTAACAAGAACAATAAACTTGAAAAATGTGTATTATTTTTTAGAGAAAAATGCTTTTATTTTTGCATGAAAAAAAAAGTACTGAAAATGTATTTTTAAAGTATTACTTTTTCAAGATAGTTTTACTATTTATGAGCACACTATTATAAATGTTTTTTTGAATCAAATGCAAAGAGTTATGTATGTACCCCTTTCGATTTAAGTTTAATGTGTAGGATTTAACCCTTTCTATTTTAGTTGAATATGTAGGATTGAAATTCCTTTGTGCATTTACATTTTTTCAAAAAAAAAAAAAATGTGCTTACTAAATATGTATGTATTTCTGAAAGTGTCGTGAAAATGTATTTTAACAAAAAATCTGAATTGATAATTTTGTTTTTAAAATCCTGTGAGAAATATTTTATTTTTTAAATCGTTTTACATGTAAATTAATAGATATTTGAATGTTTTGCAATTAGCTCATGCAGAGAGGAGTATGGTGATTCTGCAGTGGGCTATGTTCAGCTCAAAAGGACTGCAGGAATTTGTACAGTTAAAGGCCGTGTATGTCCAGAGCATAAAATCAGGAAAACTCCATACGAAGTCATTATAGAGGTTAATGAAATTGGAAAAAAAGTTGTTTCTGCTGATTGTCAGAGTTGTCCAGCTGCTAAAGGTATGATTAATAGTTCTATTTCATTTCCCAATATTCTCTTTTTGGTTTGATTTGTATATTGTTAATGATTCAGTGGGTTTCTATGTGATTTTCATTTGTTGCATACAGGTCTGACCAAACAATGCATAATAGAATAACATAATTAATTGAAATTAGAACCCTCTATTGGAATTAACGAGGCAGAATAAAAATTCGAGACATGGAAAATTCGAAATACAGGTTTTGATGAAATACAACCAAGATTTTGGATTGAAGTCAGAGTTAAGAGATTCTATTGCATTGCCATTGTTGAATACAGTAACACATCTTGTAATTGTACGTTTCACCAGGTTCAATGATTATATCAATAGCAAGTCTAATTTCTTTGAATGTCTGAAACAAATTACGCTGCATTCAGTATTGGTGAATATCATAGTCCCCCTCATAGAGGGGGCCGGCATCAGGGGCGGCCCTAGCGCCGGACATTCCGGACCCCTGTCCGGAGCGGCATATTTTAGGGGCGGCATTTGGACTCGAATATAATTAAGCTGAAATAAAATTATATTTGGGCTAAAATAATGTTTTCTTCAAGGAAAGAAAAGTATAAACGAATTTTACAGACATAATTCTTTTTGTATTTCGGAATTCTGAAAATTATGAATGTAGCGATGTTTAAGCGTGTTATTTAAATGTATTCACTTCATTGTAGCATTTTGGTTGTTTCAACATAGCCTATTAAAATAAACAAATATATATTATAAACTATAAACGAATCTTTAGAAACTTTGACTGTCAATGGAGACTTTTAAAAAAACAAACTAACTACATTAGACAACTTTTTTAAGCATGTCAATGTTTTGAAATTGTTGGTAGAAGCAGCGGCGTAGCGTAGGATTTTGCCGCCCGGGGCATGCACCATATTTGCCGCCCCTTCCCTTTTCTCCTGCCCCCACTCCGCCCGAGAAATTATGACATTAGTTTTTTACTGAATGGAATTTTTTTTTTGTTATAATTCACACCATGTTTTACATTTTAATGTATTCATCCTACAACAGGAAATGCTGATCGAAAAATTCTAATAAATATTTTTCTAAAATTATTGAAATATATGCGAGATAATATTTTCCTTAACATGTTAAGCAGAATAATATTAAACAGCATTGTGCGAGCGTGTCCATTAGGGTGTCCCATAAAAACCGAAAGTCGGAATTTTGTAACGCATACGCTCTTATTTTTTCCCTTTTACATCAAAACAATTGTAAAAAAAGTTTCATGCAATTTGAACAACGGTAACCCGTGCCGACTTGCGTCCGAAAGTGCGAACCTTTTTCACTAGGTTAAATCGAAAAAAAAATTTTTCGGAAATTCAAAATTTCATGTTGATAAAACGCTTCCCCCACGTCCCCACATGTCCCAAAAAATCATTTATCCAAATCAAAAAATATTTAGGTGCCTCAAACGAGGCTTAAAATTCATAATTTTCTTCAAAAAAGAATTTTTTTTTCTATGTATTTTGTAAACAATGAAATATAAATTTTAAGAAATTATCAAGATGAAAAATATGAAACGTATACAATTGTTTATTTAAAACTAGCCGGGTACCCGGCCCTGCCCGGGTTTCTGTGGGTGTAGGGTAGTTTAGTGAAACTCATTCATAAATTTCCCAACACTAAAGTGCATATCTATAAACATAATGGCTACTTCTGTAAACAATGGCTATGTTATGGATAAACTATAAAAAAAAAATGGAAGCTAAAAAAAATAGCAAGCTACAAATAATGTTTGAGTAAATAGGAAATGTTATAAGCTTGGGGGTATATTATAAAAATATTTTTGAAAAAAAAAATTGAACCGACTTCGGAACTTTACTCAGCAAATGCTCTAAAAAGTAAAAAATAACTTTATTCTTTGAACACCATCGATACTACATTTAAACATAAGTTTTGAAGTCGGCGCAAAAAAGCTAAAGAGAATCATTCGAAACTATAAATATAAATTTAAATGAATCCAGGTTCTTTATTCGCATTCGCATTCATTGAAAAATACATATTTATGCAATGGTACAAATATTCAGCTCTCAATTTTCAATGATTTCTCTGAAAATGTTGGCAAAATATAGTAAACATCATTTTACCTATAGTTTTTAAGCCGACTTCAAAACTTATGTTTAAATGTAGTATCGATGGTGTTCAAAGAATAAAGTTATTTTTTACTTTTTAGAGCATTTGCTGAGTGAAGTTCCAAAGTCGGTTCAATTTTTTTTTTCAAAAATATTTTTATTTTATTCTTTTTAGTGTAAATGTACATATGAAATAAGGTAATGTTTCCATTGCAAAACTTCACCTAATTTTCTTAAGTAAATGCTTCATAAAATAAACTATGTAAGGAAAAAAAAGGAAAGAAAGTATCAACGCGTCTAAAATTTGAAACGATTGACACTAAAAAATAATCCTCGTTATTCTCCGGTATTTATTTGTGTACTAGTTTAATTAAAGGCTATATTAACGGCTTTTCAATTAATTTATATTTCAAAACAACACTAGATTCTCGCAGTTCATAAAATTTCACGACGTATTACATACGTGGCCCGCTAATGAATGTCATGTTTGCTTCAGTTAGGCCTTCATTCAAAATTTTCATGATAATTATAAAAACTGTTTCATATCAATCACGTTCTGTAACAATGGCTTTCATATTTAATCATTTGGGACAAATCGCTTTAAATTTGAGCAAAAATTTGGAGATTTTCTTCACTTTCTTCAGAATTCCTTTATCAAACCTTCTGTAAATTAAGACTAATAAAACCTGAAATATTACGAATCAATCAGTACCTGGTACGACTTTCATTTCGTTGGAGTTCAGGAGAAAAAAGCAGGACATAGAAAGATACTCGGTTTAAAATTTTCAAAAAGACCACAGAAAGGAATTTCATTATGCAATCCAGAGAAGCCTGGCGATCAAAATGGTCATTATTACGATTACTGTGATCCCAATTTCTTTTTCGAAAGATTTCTGCAGGTTACCGTTATCGAACCCGGATCACGAGAGGATGGGACCAATCGGAAAAAAAAGACCTTTCTAACAAAAAAAGAATTTTTGAAATCGGTCCAGGCGTCTTCGAGTAATCTTGAAACATACCGAAAAAAAAAAATTCTCCGACGAATTGTATAACCTCCTCCTTTGTTGAAGTCGGTTAAAAATAAATATATATTTACAGTATCAATCGCACTGAAATTAACCATTTCCAAATATTGCTGGTTAAATAAGTCCCATTATTAGTTTCTATCCTCGTGACAACATTGGTGAGGTGAAAACATCTTATGTACCTAATTTAGAAATTTTTTTGATTATAAACACTTTCTATTCTCTAACTATTGCCAAAATCATTTTTTTTTTATTTCACCCGTTAGCGATTGTTGGCTCAGATAAATATAAAATCCTTAGAAGGCAATAAATTCCATACTTACTCCAGAGAAGCCTTGGTTCAAAATTTTCAATATGATTACAATCAATATCTTGCTGCATGGCACCAAATTTTTGCAACAATGTGTTGAAAATTTAATCATTTAATGGGGAAATGACATAAAATTAACTGTTTTCCATAATAACTTTTTTAAACTAAGCTTTTTAGAAATAAATTATAGCTTATCCTGTTCCCTGTTACTGTAGCTATCTACGGTGAAAAAATGGTTAAAATCGGTTCAGTAGTTTAGAAGATTACCCCGGACATACGTTTTCAAAAGTAGTCTTTTATGTATATAGATTAGGCACTTTTTGATTTTCAATGTTCAATGTAATTTGTCAAGTGCACGCGGAGCAAGTAGATAGGGCAACGTGAAATAGCTCATTTCGCATACTTATTCATTCATTTATTAAAGCACTCACCTATTCCTTCATTTATTAATTTAGGAACATTATTTTACTTAATTATTTACTCATTCATTAACTCAGTTTCTTTTTCGTTCTCTATTTTATTCACTCATTTATTTTTTCTCACACATTAGTTAATTTATTTATTCATTTACTTGCTCATTCGTTTATTCTTCCTTAACATTTTTTTTCATTTATTTACGCATTCATTTAATGAAAATTACTGTTAATCGTCGAATTGAAAAATTTTCATAACAAAAATATTTTATTTTTAACTTTGCCCCATGATTTTTTGAGGTGAAAATTTCCCATTTTTTTAAAAGTTCAAAATAACTGCCAAAGATGAAAAATAATATTTCAATGAAAGTATTATTACAAAATACATTATTCCTTCTTTATGTACCAAAATTTTGTACATGTAAATTATGTACCAAAATTTTGTACAAAATTGTACTGTGTACATGCTGTACTTTCTACCTAATTTGTGCTTTATTTACGTTGGTATTTAACTTCAATTGTAAAAAAAATGTAGTATTTAAAATAAAAAAGTTTAACTTAAAACTTGGAAAAACCTTAATTTTGAGTAATTTCCGGTTGAAATAAACATAAAATGAGACAAAAAACTTATATTTAGCTCTAATTATATACCTTGCTTCATATTTTTCATCTTGATATTTTCTTAAAAGTTATCTTTCATTAGAAACAAAATACATAGAGAAAAAGCTATTTTTTGAAGAAAATTGTGAATTTTAAGCCTCGTTTGGGGTACCTAAGTATTTTTTAATTTGGATAAATGATTTTGTGGGACATGTGGGGATGTGGGGGAAGCGTTTTATCAACATGAAATTTTGAATTTCCGAAAAAAAAATTTTTCGATTTAACCTAGTGAAAAAGGGCTAGTTCGCACTTTCGGACGCAAGTCGGCACGGGTTACCGTTGTTCAAATTGCATGAAACTTTTTTTGCTTTGATGTAAAAGGAAAAAATATGAGGGTATGCGTTACACAATTCCGGTATTGTTTACCTATTTTTCTCCTGTTATTTTTGTAGTCTTAATAACCTCAAAAATGCAACATTTTTAGGTCTATTTTTCAAAATTTCCCTCGAGGGAGAAACCCCCGAGCCCCCTAAAATCGCGGATATTCTATACTTCATTAAAAATAGTCACTGCTTTACTTTAATCATACTCATCCTCCCTCAAGGGTAAATTTAAAAAAAAAGGAAAAAAAAAGAATTAGAGACAGCACGAAATGTAAAAAAAAAAAAAAAACATGAAGTTCTGCATCAGCGAAAAAAAGACAAAAAATGGCCTGTTCTGCCCACAACAAAAAAAAGAGGCCGAATATCTAAAATAGCTTATAGCGACATTCGGTCTAAATCCGACCATGAATACAAGATTTTATTTTGTTAGGCTGTTTTTAATTCCTATTATCTATTTATTGGTTTGTACATTTTTTAGCAACATTTATTACTTTTCAAACTTTAATCGCGGAAAGGGGCGGCATTTTGCATTTTTGTCCGGGGCGGCAAAACTGCTAGGGCCGCCCCTGCTCCCATAGCAATGGAAAAGTCACAACATAAAATCAAAAAGGCTTGGTTATTTTGTTTTAAAATTCATAAGTTTTTCTATTTGTTTATTAGCTCCTTAACTCCAACTGACTTCTAGGTTTTGTCGTGACCACTACTTAGCATCATTTCTCTCCCAACTTTAAATTTTGTGAAACGAACGGTTGAAGTTGAATAAAATGTCCCAATATTTCCAAAAGTAAATGTGATTTTAAAAGAAAATCGAAGTACGGAAACAATATTTCTATATAATGTAGTTCCGCCTTAGCCCTGGCCTAGGAGTGATAACTTACTGTTTATTACAATTCAGTTATTAAAGGAGCATTATATGATTTACCAAATTTTGCATTTTTATGAATATAACCAATTTGTTTTTAAAACCTAAATTGTGATATTTGTATTAAGACTACTTATCGTATCACAAAAATTTTTTCACCGATGATGTTCACACATGTTACTCTATCATATAAAAATAAAATTGAAAACTACCCTATTAAAACCCTTTCACTACCACTTTTTTTTCTGAGAAAAAATGAAATAAGTTCTTGAATACATTAGTTACCATGTAAATATTTATAAAATTCTGGAAAAGGAAGAAAATTACAGTGAATTAATTGTCAGTGATATCAAGGAATACCAGCGGGACATGCATTCACAATAATACAAAGCATATTTAGCCCTTAAGGTCATTTGAAACTGCCTGCGGGACATATATGTCCCGGTGGTAGCGAAAGGGTTAAGAAAAGGTGCATAAAATTTTCCAATAATTTAGAATTTTATGGAATTTTTTTTTTTTCAATGATACTATTTTTGTTTTGTTAGCCTTAAAATTGCTTTGTTACATAGTAACAGATTAAATTTATTTTTTCATTTTGTAATTTGTGATAAATTTTTAGAAAATTTGTTTAAAAAAAAAATTTAAATTTAATATCAGTGTTTCCTCTTACATTAAAATTACTTGGAATGTGATATTGTAATGTCAAAACTTTTATTGATTTTTATATACTGGATACGGAAAAATAAATTAATAAATAAAATGTTTCGTTTCTTACAGCTATTAATGAAGAACAACAAATGGGGGATGAAAGCCCATCACTTTTTGATAATGGTCTTTAAAATGCATAATGTATTGATAATAAAGCTTATACACTGAAGTGACAAAAGTCATGGGATAGCAATATGCAAATTTTCAGATGGCAGTAACATCGCATAGAACAGGTATAAATGCGCAGTACTTTTACAGAGCTTTCATTTCTGTTCAAGTTATTCATGTGAAGAGGTTTTAACGTGATGATGACCGCACGACGTGAATTAACAGACTTTGAACGCGGAATGTTAGTTGGAGCTAGACGCATGGGTCATGCCATTTCGGAAATCGTTAGAGAATTCAACATTCCCAGATCCACTGTGTCAAGAGTGTGCCGAGAGTATGAAATTTCAGGCATAACATCCCACCATGGACAGCGCAGTGGTCGACCGCCTGCACTTAAAGATCGAGACCGGCGACGTCTGCAAAGAGTCGTAAATTCTAACAGACAAGCAACACTGCGTCAAATCACCGTAGAAATCAATGTGGGACGTACAATGGACGTGTCTGCTAGAACTGTGCGGAGAAATTTGGATTTCTTGGGCTATTCCAGCAGAAGACCGACTCGAGTGCCTTTACTGACAGAACGACATCGCTTGCAGCGACTCTCGTGGGCACGTGAGCATATCGGTTGGTCCCTAGATGAATAGAAAACCGTGGCCTGGTCCGATGAGTCACGATTTCAGCTGGTAAGAGCCGATGGTAGGGTTCGAGTGTGGCGCAGACCCCACGAAGCCATGGACCCAAACTGTCAGCAAGGCACTGTTCAAGCTGGTGGTGGCTCCGTAATGGTGTGGGCTGTTTTTTCATGGCATGGACTTGGTCCTCTAGTGCGACTGGACCGAACATTGACTGGAAATGCTTATGTGCAGCTACTTGGAGATCACTTGCAGCCATTCATGGACTTCATGTACCCAAACAACGATGGGATTTTTATGGATGACAATGCGCCATGTCACCGGGCCACAACTGTTCGCAATTGGTTTAAAGAAAATTCTGGACAATTCCAACGAATGATTTGGCCACCTAGATCGCCCGACATGAATCCCATTGAGCATTTATGGGACACCATCGAGAGGTCTGTTCGTGCCCAAAATCCTGCCCCATCAACGCTTTCACAATTATGGACGTCTATCGAGACAGCATGGCTCAATATTCCTGCAGAAGACTTCCAACGACTTGTTGAGTCCATGCCACGTCGAGTTGTTGCACTTCGCCGGGCAAAAGGAGGGCCGACACGATATTAAGAGGTATCCCATGACTTTTGTCACTTCAGTGTATTTTTGTTTGCTATATTTGTTCAATTTTTAAATGCTTTTCGAGTGTATAGTAGCTTTTTCTGTTTTTTTTTTTTTTTTGACCTGAGTTTTTGGTGTAAATTTTTTCTTGCAAAAATATTTAAATGCATTCCTTATTTACATCGATTTAAAAATATATATTATCTATTGTTTAAGCTGGTGAAAAACTAAGGCTGGTGCGCCAGTTTACCACTGATGAAAAATCCCTAGTACACACTTAACTTTTTAGAAACTACTTTTCATAAAAAAAACCCCTTTAAATCACAATCTAGCAATACAAAACAGTCACTTTAATTTCACTTATCTGCTCTCTGTGTCTTGATGCCTTTCACCAGACGTCTACAGATGTATTTAATGCGTATATCAAGAAAATAAACATGAATTTTGAACACATGAGTTTGGAATATTCCAATGCAAACAAACGCTTTACAATTTTAATTCACAATATTTTTTTATGCGCATTATTTTCTCAAAATGGAAAAGAACATTTAATTTACTTTTTATGCTCAAATTAGCTTTAGCCCTCTTTTTCGCTGGCTTTACGTCAAATATGTATCATTACCAAAAATTGTGACTTTTTTTTTTCTTTTCACAAGCTAAATCAAAAAAAAAAAAAAAATGCGGAATGAAAAAAAAGTCTTTTTTTTTTTGGTTAAGATAACATAAATGACGTAAAGAGCAATAGCAGTGACAAATAATGGGTTAAACGTTGACGCCACGACAACGCTCGCGTCATCGTCACAATGACGTATAAACGATATAGTAATATGTCGTAACTATGTGCTAAACGATGACGCGACAATGACGCTTGCCTTATCGCTATAACATCGCGAGCGTTATCGCCGCGATATAACTCGCGCTGTCGGATTAGGCATCGCACTATATCGCGACCCGTTGACGCAGCGATATAGCATTTGAAATTTCTGCGATATCGCCGTACATTATGTGCTACTAGGGAATTCTTCCCTCGTTTATAGCCTGATAGTTCGTCCGAAAGGTGTGCAAGTGGCATCTCTATAGCTCAAATAATTGCTGAATTATGCGAGTTGAAATTCCAGTTAAATTTCTTTTTTCTCAATTTTGTCTCAATTTCAAAAGGCAATATCTCAAAAGGGTCATCTTGGATTTGAATTTTCTTTACATCATTAGAAAGAACACACTTTTCTTAACTAAAAAACGTTATTTTTATTTTTGTGACAAACCAGTTTCAATTGTTTTTGCAGGTCAAAAATATGTACGTCATTCAACGTAAAATCAAAGAAAAAAAGACATAGACCTCAAAAGTTGATGTCAATTTGTTCTATTAAAATTTACAGGAGCTATTGTACTTATGTTCTGATAGAAAAAACCTTTTTTGAATGTTTTTGAACTTTAGTTTTTGTGTGCGCATCCGTAAAAACTCAAGAAATGGCAAAAAATAAAGTTTCGTTTTTAACAAAAATAATTATCTTCTTATCGCTGCTATAAGAGCTTGAGTCTTATCCTAAGTGTTATTTTTAAGCTCTTGAAACAGAATTTCGGAGATATGTCACTTGGCAAGGTTGTAGGTCATTAATGTTTCAAGGTCATAAAAAGCATTTTCCCATTTTTCATCAGTTTTGTTTATGGGCAAATTGCAATCATAGGCTGAATATCTAAACACATCCTCGGCAGTATAATGAATGGATTTTCAATTAATACTTATCATATTTTCAATTACTATTGTTATCATTTATTTACACGGTGGAAATAATTGCAATATTCAACTCTATCGAAAACTTTCGTTATCGCATTTTAGAAAAATGGCTCTGCAGTCCTATTATACATATTTTTTATCACGTACGCACCATATTAACTGTTTTATTTATTACTAGCGGTACCCGCACGGCTTTGCCCGTGGTATAAAATTAAAAGTGCATTTGTAAAATAATTGATATAGCAGAAAAAATGCTCTATTTTAGTTTTATTCAACTATAATTCCTTTAAAGTGATATAAAGATCTGATATGGACCCCACACTACTTAATTTTACGTGTAAATTTCTTAGTAAATGCCTTATGTGCTAAAATAGTGCTTGGAGTGAGCAAGATAACAATTCAAACATTTGTATCCCTAGTTTGCTACGAAACAATACAAAAAAATGTTTTACAATGATTAATCTCCTAAATATCGTCGATTTTAACATCATTCAGTGGATTTTTCGCAAAATATCGCCAACAGCGCCTAATTGAACCCAAATAAAAAAAAAAAAATTTCGCCAATTTGGCGTCAAATACTTAGCGATCAAAAGCTTGGCGATATATCGCCAAGTGGTCGCGCCAATTCATATTACTTTTGTTAACCAATTCATATCACCTTGCATTGAAAACACTGATTTACCCGATAAATGGGGTAAAACACCCTCTTGGAACATTCGAATGCAACCCCAAGGGAGATGGAGAAAAATAAGCCAAAAGAGAAAATAAGAACAATTTTGTTGATAACAGAAACCAACAGAAAGCTTACCAAAGTTTAAAAGAAGAAGAAAGTTTTCTTTCCTAGCTTAAAAAACAAAACAATACATTTTCCGAAATGAAACACTTAAAAAAACGATGCAATATGGCAATTGATACGATATTTCGTTAATCTGTGCTTTAGGTACCCTTTTCTCGCTAAATGAACGATAGGCGCGCCAAGCGTGGTAACCCTAGCTATTTTGCGTAGTTGACTTTTTGAAAACGCGCCAAGCAGGGTCCCAAAGCATCTTCACCGGAAAAAAGACAGGGTTGCCAGAGAATTGGAACAAAAAAATACTGCGCCTCCTCTAAAAAAAATATTACAAAATACTACTGTCTCCAAACGTTGCCAAAATCAATGTTGCTGAAATGCGAAATCTATGAAAATGAAAAAAAAAAAAAAACCCGCCAAGTCTTTTAATTAAGTCATTAGTATATTGGAAACAGGGTTGCCAGAAAAATACTATGCTCCTTATTTGGGCCGAAAAAATACTACCGTAGAATCAAAAATACTACGTCTGGCAACCCTGGAAAAAGAACGAAACAAAAATAAGTATGAACACGTAACCATAGTAACAACATAAAAAGTTGATTTCCGTTGATAAAATAATTCATTTTATCTCTCTTTTCAAACAAATTTTATTCCAGAGCTCAATCATTTTAGAATCGTTTGGCTTGCTTTACTGAAGGTAAGCCTTGAATTTCGGGATTCTAAAAACAGTTGTTACAGCTCTCCTGATGATCGTAGAAACTTCGAAAAAACTTCATTTTGTGCAGAAAATTTCAAGCTTTCGAATTACATAAGACTTGAAAATGTGTGTGAAATATTTCTTCCCTATTTTATCGAATTTCCGCTAAGAATTCGAATAGAAAAAGAACGAAATGGAATTTTCGAAAAATCGCTTCGAGGTGCCAAACTACATGCTACAAACTAATTTTGTACCAAGTGGCATGAAAATCGACCGAACGGTTTTGGCGCTACGCGCGTAACAGACAGACGGAAAGACAGAAGGACAGAAAGACAAACCTTCAGCTTTATTATTAGTAGAGATTTATCTCAATCATCAATTATTTTTATTTTTATTTATTTATTTATTTATTTATTTATTTTTTTTTTTTGAAAAAGGAAACGATGCTTTTTATGAATTTAAAATATTAATGACACCTTGCCAAGTGACATATCATCCGAAATTCTGTTTCAAGAGCTTAAAAATAGCACATAGGAAAAGACTCAAGCTCTTATAGCAGCGATAAGAAGATAATTATTTTTGCTAAAAACGAAACTTTATTTTTTGCCATTTCTTGAGTTTTTACGGATGCGCACACAAAAACTAAAGTTCAAAAACATTTTTAAAAGTTTTTTCTATCAGAACATAAGCACAATAGCTCCTGTAAATTTTAATAGAACAAATTGACATCAACTTTTGAGGTCTACGTCTTTTTTCTTTGATTTCACGTTGAATGACGTACACATTTTTGACCTGCAATAACCCTTGAAACTGGTTTGTCTCAAAAATAAAAATAACGTTTTTTAGTTAAGAAAAGTGTGTTCTTTCCAATAATGTAAAGAAAATTCAAATCCAAGATGACCCTTTTGAGATATTGCCCTTTGAAATTGAGAAAAAAGAAATTTAACTGGAATTTCAACTCGCATAATTCAGCATTTATTTGAGCTATCGAGATGCCACTTACACACCTTTCGGACGAACTATCAGGCTATAAACGAGGAAAGAATTAGCTTCAGAAAGTCATTCTCTCAGCAGATACAAGCTGATAACGTATGATCAAAATTTACCAAAATACGATTTTTTACCAACTTTGGCAGCAAATTGCAAAAAATCTACACAGTATGGAGCTTTTATTACACAAGTAGGCTATTCTACCCTAAACACCAATCAGAATCACCAAATTTGAGCCTGATAATCGTCTTAGGTCGCGAGCAATAAAAGCACAAACTTGACGATTTGGTCATTTTTTTCAAGACACGAAAAAGAGGCCTTTTTTCCATAATTTTTATTGGCTAAACTATAAGGCTTATAGAGCTATAATTTGGTATGGTTTCATGCAAGTCTTATATGTACCTCCCAAAAAATTTTCATCAAAATCGGAGGGGGTCGAGTGGGGATTTTTGCGAAATTTGGGACACTTGACATGGAATGACCCTATAGCAGTAAATGACTTAGAATACTTTCTTAGTAAAGAGCTTCCTCTTCATAGAATCAATTGCAAATCAATAAAACTGTTTGATAGTTGCAAATACCGAAGGATTTTTTCCAACTTGATCCCGATTCATGGCAAAATGATGGAAGTTATTTAAAAGGAAGAGACATTGCTAAATCGCTGAAAGTAGTGATGATCCAGCTGAAAGAGGAGTCAAACTAATTGAAGAATTTAACCTCCAGTTTACCAAAGATGAGTCACGAAAACAATTTATTTTACAAACAGTCGAAGACTACAGGAAGATGTATTCAAAACACGATAGAGAAACAATGAGAAAAGCGTATGTTTAAGGTAAAGCTTCAAAAGCATTATTTCATTCTTATTCAAGATAAAATTTGTAGCTCACAAAAGTAAATAAAATGCTTATTTTTAGCGTTAATTTATTGTAAAATATTTTTTAAACCAAGGATAAAAGATGTAGTGTGTGAAAAGTAAAAATTCAATGATTTTTGGAAAAATTCTTAAAAGTGTTGAATTTCAGCGCCGTGGAGGCACGTGTTATTATTTACCGAAAGAGTTCAAATTTTGCACACGTTACTTTTTATTATAGTGTCACAAAACTAGGGGGCGTCACTTGCTGAATTCGGAATTTTTTTTCCCCCATATAAATAAGGACCACCCTAATCACTCACACACTCTTTTGTTGCCCATTTTGATTAAATCAACTGTGATTTATTATAGACTTATAAATCAAATCTTCTTTAAAATATCTGGCAAGGAAAATACGGTATACAGAATCATCACATGACTTCTAGGTGCATGAAATGATCCAATCATTTTTTCACAAGTCAGTTTTATTAACGACACAAACAGGCCCGTCATTTAGGGGGGCAGGGGGTCAATTACCCCCCCCCCTGACTTTGAGAAATCAATGTATTTACATATAAGTGGGCATGGTTTTTGTTGTTTTCTGGTGAAATTGCATTGTGTTTTTACCCTTTGCCCCCCCCCCTGGAAAAACTTGAAATGACGTCCCTGGACACAAAGTAATTGCTACTCGAATGTTCTTCAAAGCAATCTCAAATTAAAACAAAATGGCAAATTAAATACTCAAATTAAAACAAGAAATATCACGATACAACAGACACGAATAAAATTATACGTTCGAACGCGATGTGTTTTGGAAAGCAGTGTTTTTATACGGCGTGGCGTATGTCTTCTAACCACAGACTAATAATGCGAAGAATACTAAGTCTGCGTATCTCACAGGAAAATGTAATACGCATTTATTAATTCACAATGGCTCTGCATGTTATAAGTTTTGCCATCTCGTACTTTGACCAACGACTCATAGTTAATGCAAAAACTATACGCAGCAACTATAAAGACGAGAAAATTCTTAGTAAAATTTTTAGGAAAAATACATTTTGAATCTTTAACGGAAATTGTCTGTTAAAATCAGTAGAAAACTTCCTGAAAATTCAGAGTTTTTCTTAACATTGCATTACGCAGCAACTACAAAAACGGGAAAATTCCATTTGTGTCTCTCCAACTCGGTGATAAGGGAACAATTTTGTTTCTTTAAGGAAAAGATACGTTTTGAAGAGAAAACGGAAACTTGCTGTTAAAATCAGTAAAAATCTTCCTAAAAATTCAGATTTTTTTCACAGTGTAAAGTTTAAAAGATCCAAAATAAGATCTTTGCATTGATTATTGGAAAAAATGAAACCATTAAAGTAATTTAATGGCTTTTTTAAAGTAGTTTTTAAAATGAAACTTCTGTTCTTGACCACATTACGAAAGGAATTCGTATTTAGATTTTCGATATCCTTACACCAAAGGTTAAATTAATCGTGTTTACAATTTTACTGTACTTGCCTCTGTGTCCTCTTTTAATTTTTATTTTGTTGTTCATTTTATTGAAAAATTCACAGATATTATTTATTTCATTGATATTCAAAAAATTGATGCAGGTCTTCAGTCCATAATTACATAAAGTTTTCTCTATATATTAAAAAAAAGTAAGCTCAAGGATGTTTGTGGCTGGCCTGCGCCCAAGCGGCCCCATAGACTTGAGACTTGGTTCAAAATTAGTTCGAGCCCCGCATATTTGCACCTGGAAGCCATTTTTTTTTCGAATTAGGTTTTTTAAAAATAATTTTTAAGCATAAATTTCACATTCTTCACCAAATTAAGGGGCAAAGAAATCCCCCCACCCCCTAATGTTATGTATCATTGGAAAGAGCTTTTTTTCTGAAAAAGAAAACTGATGTTCCATTAAACTGCAGTCCATGGATCGAAATGGCCGAGTTGGCGGTGTACTTATTGTATGTAAAGGGGTATACGCCCAAAATGTAGCGGCCGAAATGTCGCGGGCCAAAATGTCGTGGCCAAAATGTCGCCGGGAAAAAATGTCGCGGGCCAAAATGTCGCGGGTCAAAATGTCGCCAGTCCAAAATGTCGCCAGTCCAAAATGTCGCGGGAAAAAATGTCACCGGTCCAAAATGTCGCGGGTAACAATGTCGCCGGTCCAAAATGTCGCAGGTCCGAAATGTCGCCGGGCAAAAATGTCGCAGGTCCAAAATGTCGCAGGTCCGAAATGTCGCAGGTCCAAAATGTCGTCGGTCCAAAATGTCGCGGGCCAAAATGTCGCGGGCCAAAATGTCGCGGGCCAAAATGTCGCCAGTCCAAAATGTCACCAGTCCACAAAATGTCGCCAGTCCAAATGTCGTCAGACAAAAATATAGAAGGTTCGATATTGATATACTTTGTCCCAAAAATTAAAACATAGGAAAAGGCTTTTTTTCACCAAATTAGCAAAATATTGTTAATTGCTGTTGATGAACGTGTGCGTTAACAATAGCATGAACTAAAATTTTTGAAAAATACTATAAAAAATTTACCTTTTCGGCTTGTAACTGTTTCGAGCGTTTTCCAAGAAACAGATAGTTTTAAAATTCGCGTACGTTATTTATTTACAATAGCTTATTTCACCGTGACTCGCTATCTACCAACTTTGAAACGAATAGATTAGCAGCCTAAGACAAGTTTAATTGATATCGAAAAGAAAATTTAAGTGTTAAGAAAGAAGTTGAAGAACAATGAAATGAATAAGACAGATATACAATGTTTGAAACTTGGCTTTTGTTAAAATTTCTTACATGATGGAAAGCAAGTCCATTATATTTAATAATAGAGATGTTTTTATTTTCTTCTACATATAATGAGTAAAAGAAAGTATTGGATCAGTGAAAAATTGTCAATTTGGAAGAATTTATACGTTCTGACATGTGCTGAATTCAATTTTACCGTTTATTTTTTTAAAGGAAAATTTGTAAGTGTGTATCTGCGTGATCCATTTTTTGGGGGCGACTCTACCTCAAAACTTACTGCATGAATTAGAATAAAATTTGGTACATACATGTACCAATATGTGATTCAGTGTTGATTGGTTTTTGCCGCTAGTTCTTCCAAGGGAGTTTTCACATACGAGAATGTAATGGAACGTTTTCAGCATAGCGTGATTACTCTGTTCAGACGAAATCAAATAAAAAATTGGCCCATAGGAAGCGTTCTGACGATACGCCATAGCATCGATAAAGCAAAGCAATTGAACTTTTTCTTTTTCTTTGTGTGAGTGATTTATATCAAGAAGTAATGCAAGTATTCAGAAAACATTTTGGTTGTAGAATGGTCTTAAAGGGCGAGATGCTAATTCATTTCTGGCGTTAATCAGCTCAGACTCACTGTACCTTCGTTACAATCAGTATTTAAATGTGGAGTTGAATATGATACCATTTTTCCTCTTGATATTTCACCTCCCCTTCCACCACCCAGCATGGGCGCCCATATACGAAATTTTAAGGGGGGGCTCAGATGTTTTCCTCATAATTTACAGTAATATATATATATATATATATATATATATATATATATATATATATATATATATATATATATATATATATGAAGGGTCAGGGGGAAAAACCACGGTAGTCCACTTTTTGTTGAATTTAAACTGATGCTAACACCTGTTAGAAAAATAAGTGTAATTTCGTTTAGCGTTTAGTATATGCAATATTCGTGAAAAAATACTGTAGTCCATGTATTATTGTCATTTTAGAACAAGTATACTGGGGAAGTTTATGAGTTCGTAAAGTTTAAATTTCGTTTTTCTCAAAATGAATCAAATGTGACTACCGTGGTTTTTCCCCCTGACCCTTCATATCTATATGTATGTATGTATGTGTGTGTTTCTTTGATTTACTAAGAATATGAAAGTGTGATTTCTTACTGATCGGCCCTCCTCCTGCTGTTTCTTTGTTTTTTTATTCTATTTTTGTTGTTAATTGTTTGGGCTGATTTTTTTTTTTTGAGGTAGGGGTATCAAAAGAGAGATGCAATGAACTGTTTTCAGTGGGGTAGAATCTTCGTAATTTTGGGGGGTCCGGGGGCTTCTCCCACGGAAAATTTTTGAAAAAAGGTTTTAAAATTTTTCATTTTGAGGCCTTGTATGGCGCAATTGGGACTTCAAAAATATGTTGGAAAAATAAGGAAACAAAAAATTTATAAATGTTCTGCATTCTTTTGCAAATTAAGATCAATCAAAATATGTATATTTTTTGTAGTTTAACAAACGATTGACATTAATCGACAGAGAGGAAGAACGAGGGAGGAGAAAAGATAAACACATCACTTGGTTACATTGATTTTCAGTATAGTTACTTAGTAGTTTTGATCAGTTCCCAACTCACGGACAGAAACAGCACTTAAGAGTATAAAATGACCAATAGTATGAAACGTATAAACTTCTTTAAAAGGAATAGCGTAGAAATTTAAAAAATGATTGACGAGAGACAGGGACGTCATTTCAAGTTTTTCCAGGGGGGGGGGGGGGGCAAAGGGTAAAAACGCATTGCAATTTCATCGGAAATCAACAAAACCACGCCCACTTATATGTAAATACATTGATTTCTCAAAGTCAGGGGGGCAATGGACCCCCCTGCCCCCCTAAATGACGGGCCTGACGAGAGAGTAATATTCTGGCCATTAAATTAATTCATAGTTTATTTATTTGATAAGAAATATAATTGAAGCACTTTTTAAGGAGTTTCAAAAGGTATTTAAGGATTTTCAAAGACTCTAGAATAGGCCTTGCCCCCCCCCTCCCCCCGAATGTTTTGTAATATAAAACAGAAAAAGAAGTTTTCTTTTTTTACAAATTCCAAATACCAAACAATGTCGAGTTTTCTTGCCATCCTCGAATCCGCCCACTCTTTCTCCTAACCGCTAGTCCGCAGACATGGGACAGTTTCCTATGTAAATGGGGCGTCTGTCAACCCATGAATCTGCCTTTGTTTTTCTATGGGGTCATTCCATGTCAAGTGATCCAACGTTTTTTACCTTACATTTTTGTATTTCTTTCACATTTGGCTCATCAATTGTACCCCTTGAGGTAATCAAAAGTCTCAATTTTTGGATTTTTATCTCTATTATTTTTTCATTTATGAGACTTTGAACTTTGGAAAAACCCTCGTTTTTCCATGGATAAGGGTACATAAAAGGGACCATAACTCAGCACCAAATATAGATAGAACGATTTGGTAAATGGCATTTTAAAGTACGTTAGTTGCCGCTTAAGCGGATATGCAACATGACTAATTTGATAAAAATTTTCTTTTTCAAAAAATGAAATTTAAATTTCAAATTTAAATTTCTCGAAAAACATATAATGAATTTTTTTGAAAAAATTCTCAAAAATTCTTGTGTATTTCATCTATGTTTGTACAAATTTTTAGATTGGGATCTCAATGAGATCATATTTTTTTGAATTTTTGAATAAAACTGTATAGGAAAAAAATGATATTTTTTAGATTCTATTTATTCAAATACTAAGTTCTCTTGCTTGTGATGGTCTAAAAAGTAGTAAACAAACATGAATATGTTTAAAGTGAGCTGACATGAGCTTATAGATTTGTCAGGTTCACGCCGCTACCCCTTTCTTCCCCGCACAATCACTCTTTTTCAATTCAAAACTGTTCAAAATGTTTTTTAAAAAAAAACAAAAACTCTTTGATACAAAATGAATAGTAAACTTATTTAAAGTTGATAAATGGGTTTCCTTATAACTAGACGAAGTATCCCCCTCCCCACCCAAATATACCATTCACAATATTCTAATATGACGTCTCACCTGGGGATTGAGTTGAGGATTATTTTCAAACCTAGGTATATATATTGTTTTTCAGACGAAGTGTTTCTTTTCGATCCGAACTTCAAAGTGTACTTCCATTCAATATCTGAAATTTAACTTTATGATTCATTTCATCTTCTACTCCAGCACCAATCTTCAATTTTGAAGGGAGGAAATGAATGGGTCGCCCCAATATCATAGCAAACAGCAAAATAGCACTGTTTCGCCTTGTTCTCATCGTTTTTACTTCCTTTTATGTAGTAAAGGAAGTATTGTGATCACGAAAAAAATTTCACTCAAATTTCGGTCTAAATTTTGACTTTGCTCACCCCTGAATGAATGTCGCGTAGTTTTTTCGACCTGTCAGCACGTGCATATGTACCTAACAACATACAAATAGCCGAAAAATTAATTTCGACCACCCCCGAGTAAATTACGACGAGTTTTCTCGTGACGTCTGTATGTACGTATGTGCGGATGTATGTGCGTATGTGGCTCGCATAACTCAAAAATTATATGCCATAGAAACTTCTAGCTTGGTATGTAGGCTCTGAGGGGGGTCTAGTTGTGCACCTCCCCTTGTGATTGCATTCGAATGTTCCCAAAGGGGTCTTTTACCCCTTTTTTGGGGTAAATCAATGTTAATTTCAATACAGACTCAAGTGATATGAACTGGCGCCACTACTTGGCGACATGTCGCCAAGCTTTTGGTCGCCAAGTGTTTGACGCCAACTTGGCGATATATCGCCAAGTTGGATCGCCAAGTTGGCGACAAATTTGGCGAAAAAACTATTTTTTGAATTTGGGTTCAACTTGGCGCTATTGGCGATATTTTGCGAAAAATTCACTAAATGATATTAAAATCAGCAATATTTAGAAAAATAACCATTGTAAAATATTTTTTGCATTGTTTCGTGGTAGATTAGGGGAGTAAATATTTGAATTGTTACCTTGCTCACTCCAAGCACTTTTTTTAACACTTAAGGCAACTACTAAGAAATTTACACGTAAAAGGAAGTAGTGTGGGGTCCATACCAGATTTTTTCTATTCTTTTCGCACAAAACTGAAAATAAATCAAAATATCAGATCATATGTTTGTGTCCCCATAACTATCTGTCCACATTATCTAGTGTGCAGCTGTTATTTAATTTTTTTAATCGTTTGTGTTCTTTTTCATTTTGTTGTAAAGGAAAGTAATGCAGCAAGATATATCTATATATATATATATTAAACAAACACTGCTTTTTTGAGCACAACCTCACATGTTGTTTAACTTCTTTACAGATTGCTCCCCCCCCCCTTACCCTACCTTTCCACTCCAAACTTTTATTTTTTTTATCATCCCGTCTAGCCCCATTTCAAAGCCTTAGTCTCTACTGATGTCTGGTAGTGTTTCAGTTTGTTCTGTTTGTTACTCTTTCCTATTAGCTCATGAGCTTTGTCCTATAAGAGAAAGGAAAGGCAGTGATGGGGACTGACATATAACCTGATACTTTGATTTCTTTTCAGTTTTGTGTTAAAATAATGGGAAAATATTATGAGAACAAGGGGAAGCAGTGCTATTTTGCTGTTTGCTATGATCTTGGGGCCAACCGTTTCTTTTCTTCCTCCAAAATTGAAGATTGGTGCTGGGGGAGGGGATGAAATGAATCATAAGTTTAAATTCAGATATTGAATGGAAGTACACTTTGTGAAGTTCGGATTGAAAACAAAACACTTCGTCTGAAAAACAATATATACCTAGGGGGAAAATAATCCTCAAATCAATCCCCAGGTGAGACGTCATAATAGTATAGCGTTAATGGTATATTTGGGTGGGGGAAGGATTTTACTTTGCCTTGTTATAAGGAAGCCCATTTATCAACTTTAAACAAGTTTACTGTTCTTTTTGTACTAGAGAAGCTTTTTTTAGCATTTTAAACAGTTTGGGGGGAAAATGGTTGGGTCAGGAAGGAAGGGAGGGGGAGCTGACCAATCTACAAGTTAATGCTAGCTCACTTACCTAAAGTAAAAATGATAGTCAATTCAATCCCCAGGTTAGACGTCATAATAGTACAGCGTTAATGGTATATTTGGGTGGAGGAGGGGTATACTTCGTCTAGTTATAAGGAAAC
>JAXGGA010015379.1:0-29318 GCA_038373865.1 Uloborus plumipes
ACTACTACAAAAGTGATACCCTATATTAAAATCAAATACCCAAGGCTACTACTAAACTAAATACTAACGTTATCGCAAAACTACCATAGTATTTTGAAACAATAAAAGTTACAATTCAGGTTTACCGAGCTAAGCCTTGGCTTGAAATGTCGCATTTAAAATTGATTTGAACAACAATGGTATAACGATTTTAACAGTTGAGCAAAAAATTTAACTTTTTCAAACTTCAATCGCTTATAAGTCGCTTAAACGTGGATTTTCGAGATTCTCGTAACGCGGCGCTAGCGGAGAAACGTTCTAAAGAACGCATTTTTTTTAATCTTTCGAATGAAATCAAAATGGAGACGATACGACAATTATTTCGCTAGATAAAGTCAATTTTGTGCCCAAAAATTGAAGTTCGAATAAAAAACGAACCGACAATTTTTAGAGGGTGGGTCTAATTTTCGTCAATAGCCCGCGGGATAAGCTTCAAAATCATAAATTTTCTTGCAATTCGATAAAGAAATGAGCGAGTTTCGACCGGGTATAGGATTCGGCTTAGAGAAATAATATATGGAGATACAGAAAAAGCAAACAAACAAACGCATAAACATATTGGAAAAAATAGTTAAATGAACCAATTGCATTTTACTCGCAACATGGCGGGCTAGACTTTGGAAACCACTGCTCTATGGGATATAATGCATTTTACCTAAGCTCATAGTTATTTTAAATAAAAAATAGATTCTCTCATAAAAACTCAAGTTTTCAATGATTTTACAAATATAAAGTAATAAACATTTCACAAACTATGAAGTGTCTTCAAAACAAAGTAGCAAGCATTAAAAATTCATATAAATATTTTTCGCTGTTCACCAATTTTGCTAAATCCTTAACATGACATCATTTTTCTTAAAATTCATTGTATGAAGAGACTTTTGGAGTTTTATAGTTTCTGGGAACATTAAAATTGATGAGTAAATACATTTCTGCCTATGAAATAAACAAGAAAAATACTAATTCTCACACTGAAACATAAATTGTCACAGGTTTTGATGCAAATTCTTATTTTTTGAAATAGAAAAATGAAATCTGAATTTTAAGCAAAGCGATGTGTTTCTTATCAAACGCAAATGCTATAGTAAATTCATGTGGTCATTGCTAGTTTCACCATTGAAATTTTTGATAAAGCACACAGAAGCAAACATTGAAAATTCTGCAATTTCAAAAGAATGTGCTTTCATCCACACATATTTTCAAAAGAAAATAAAAAACAATCCGACACCAAGTACTTGTATGTTGCATAGAAAAAATTCAACTTGGACAATTCGTCGCCCAGGGACATTACAATTGGTTAATATTCATTTTGATCAATGAAGTAAACAGGAAAAATAATAATCGTAACGAAATTCTTACTTGAATTGGGTTTCAGAATCAGCTGGAATTCATTAGAACAAGAAAAAAAAAAGCCGCAACAACGTTTAGAACACACATCACAAAATGTTTATACTCGCTTACTTCCCAACTTCCACTCGTCGCCAAGCATGAACAGACCGCGCCAAAGCAAAGACAAGAGCGTTCGTGAAAATAAATTAATTTCACACAATTTAAACTTTCCCTTAGCTCAAAGTGATGTTTTTCAATAAGTTTATCATCGTAACTATCGATTCAAAGAGAAAAAGTAAGAATAATAGGCCAAAATGATGTATTAGAATGGATAATAACACACCGGGAAGCATGTTTCTATTTTAACTACGTTATAATTAAAGAAATACCAGTAGAATCTCTAAAGTAAAGCTACATACGTATAGCTTAGACATTATAGAATAGTAATATAAGCATTAAAAAAGTTTTACTCGCCTTTAATTATCCGAAAAAAATTTTTTTTTGCAGTACTATCGGCCGCTCCATGTTAAAGCTACGAGAGAAAAAGCGACATAGCCTGCGGCGGACTCAACAATGCATCCACCAATAGAAAAATGATACCCTGTTGTCCGTACTCTGAATACTACGTATTCATATAGGACTCTACCTTTCCCAAGTAACACTGAAACGCAACCTTTACGTTTCATTACGTTACAATTGGTTGACAGATCGTTACTGTTTTCTAGGCAACGTGATAACACGCTATTTTGAAGATTCGTCACAAAAGCAAAATTTTGAAACGCAACATTTCGTGGCAAATTAATTATACTTGAAACGTTGACAAACATTCTGAAAGATAACGCAACGTCACGTTGCTTATCGTTGTTTGCTACATCCACTGCTCGACTAGTCGCTTTTGGCGGGAATCTTTGCATTCTTCATTGTCGATTCTCTGCTGTTGTGTTGTGCTTGTGCGTGATCGGTTTTCATTTTGTAATTTTGCTCAATCAGTCAGATTCAAATAAAGGTATGTATTCTGCATTACTTTTTTTTGTGAAGTGTTTTCTCTCTGGTTAGTATTCGTTGTCTTTAGTTCTAAAAACATGCTTTTCTTATTTTAGTACTTTGGAAATTTCTTTAAGAGTCCGCAACCCTATAATAGAGTTATCGTCGTTGATTTAAATCACGTCGATAAAGATCACCTTGATCGGTTTGAATAAAGATGATATTTTTTTGACAAAAGCAATTGAATAAAATCATTCAATTATATAATTTTTTTTTTTTTTTGAAATGTTTGTAAATCTTTGATCTTGATGAATCGGTGAAAAGTCGAATGCTGCTGCAACGTCATGAAGCGTTGCAAATAAAGGTTGATATAACGTTAAAAATGTCATTGATGTAGCGTTTTAGTATCGTTGACAAACCGTGACAAGCAACTGTTCTGCAACCGTTGCATTACCGAAATGCAACTTGACAAATTATCGCTCTTTTTACGTTACAAGTAACGTTATGTCAACTCTTTGGGAAAACGTGATGTAACGGGATTATGCTACTTGGGTTGCGCTTTCTCATTTTTCACACAGAGCAAGCAGAGGACTTCGTAATGAAAACAAAATCAGAGCACGCACAATCCTATACTATAATACGAGGAATGGTTGCCAAGTCGAAAATCGCCCCAGAATTAATAAACTCCGGTAAACTTCGGGGTCTGGGTTTTTGGCCACGAGAAATCGATTGGCGCCGGTTTTGAAGCGCTACGGTCTAGCAGTTCGGAGTTACAGATAGGGTTCATTAAAAGTTTGAGAAGATTTCTTACTACCCCATTTTCTTTATGATTACTCTTATTGTTACGGTTTCATAGCAACCACGTTTTAACAATAGATTTCTTATTTAATCACATCAGCGTAAATTTATATTTTTATGGTATTTGGCAAATAATTTTTGGCAACACGTTAGAATTGTTATTGTTTTTGAAATTTAAAAGAGATTGATCAAAATAAAGTTAGAATTGGGTATGGGGTGCGGTAGAGCCGCTATATAGACAGGCCGACGCATCAAGCTTAATTTTCACCACTTTCGATCCAACTCATTAACTTTCACTTTCATTTTTCATTGTTGAGGCAAGGCTACACTAGATAGCGTTTTATACAGGCTTCTTCATTTGATCAAAATCCTTGGGATAAAAACGGAGGTCCTTTTCCAGCGACATCTATCGAATTTTATGGTAACTAACATTTCTACAAATCAAATAATAAAAGACAAAATTAAAAGTTAATTTGTTGGCGACCATTTTACAATTTGGCATTCAATTCTATTTTAGTATATTTTAACGTTATTTAATAGCTCGTTCGATTTGTTGGTTTATTCTGCATTTTAACGGCTTATTTTAATTAGTTAGCGAAATATTTTTCATTTTAATTGATTCTAATTATAATTAAACTATGAAACGACACTGGCACCGCAGAGCGATAAATGGCGATTTTGGAACGATAGTTCCATCAAAACTTTTGATGAGTTTAGATGGTCAAATTAATTTATTTGGCGATTTTTTTACATTTTAATGGAAGTTCTCCGTAAAGCTTTTGAGAATATTTCAATAACCGAGATCTTTGGTAGTATGTACGTTTCAGTTATAGGTACGTTTTTTAACTTGGCTATGTATTTTCTTACTACCTAAGCGAAGATTAAAATTTTAAGCTTGCATCGTCTTCATGGTTGCTTCTTTTCTCTTATTTTGCATTTTAATTTAAATTTCAATGATAATAATGGCTCGATATATTTATTAAACTTATTATGTTACATGCTAATGGAGCTTTTGATGTTGATTTGGCGAGTTTTTTAATAAGAATTCTCACATTATTTCGCAGCTTTTTTTCAGTTGGCCCATTATTTTACTTTCAAGTATTAAACGTATGTGTGAAATTAGAAACAAAAAAGGGAAGATTTCGGTAATTGGAAGTCTGGTTATCTTTCCCTATTGGCGTTAAATCTTTGTGGCCAATTTATGAGCGAGGGAAATACTTCCTTCGCAAACATAAACTAAAGAGCAACAAAATAAAGTAATTATCGCCAAAAATTTGGTAACCACAGCAGATTCCCAATTATCGAAATATTATCAATGTGTGAAATTTAACATAAAAAGAACATTACCTTTTAATGTTGTGTAAATGAAAACAAAATTTTACAGTTGGTCGTCGTAATATTGTAGTTTTGTTTATTTTTTTCGTACTTGTATTGCTCTTTAGTACCAAACGATTATATATGCTCATTTCGTTTTTACTAAAGAAATTAATATGTTTTGTTGTCAATCGTCTTTCCGTTGAACACCATCGCTTCATTAGTGTACATTTCATTCTGGGGCATCAAAATGAAATGTCTCTACGAATAGATTCGCCATTTATCGCTCTGATGGGTCAACGCTATCAAAATGAATATCTGAGCTTTTGCGTAGCAATTAAGATCGTGTGAGCAACAGTAATGAAACAAAATAGTAAATAGAACAATATTATTTCATTGCTACATTTTTATTTATCGGCAGCGAAGAAAAGCGTATATTTTATTAATGCAGAGATGTCAAAATTGAACGCCATTGCTATATGTTGCTAATTCGAAGAAAGTAAACAATGAATGAATGTCGTATGACTGAATCATGAGTTGCGACCAACTTTACCTGAAAAAGGAATTTATTTCCCCTAAAAAGCAGTACTAAGAGGGCCTTCGGCATCAATTCACTCTGTACTCCACTTCAGTTAACTACATCAATATTTTTTAACCCTAAAAGATAGGAAACGTCACTTTTTACAGCAGAAACAACATGCTAATAAATGTAAACAAACATTTGGGAGGTCCTTGTTCAGCGCTCTCTAGCGGGCAAATCTTTACCATTGATGTTTTGAGTAATGAAGAAGCCTGTATAAAACGCTATCTAGTGTAGCCTTGGTTGAGGAATTAGGGTTACCAAAGCAAAGTTTCGGGACATTGCTAAGCTTTGCTAAATTTACGTAAAAAGTTACCAAAAAGCGATAACTCGCCAGAAAAGACAATCCTCACACACGCGCTGGATCCAAAGTGGTCAAACTTAACCTTGATGCGTCGGCTCGTCTATATAGGGGAATGAGGCCGCGGTAGTCCAATCGGTAAGTCGTCGGACTCGTAATCGGAGGGTCTCGGGTCGATCATATAGCCGCCGATCAAAGATCCATCGTCTTCATTAATGGTGGCTGGGGGGCGTTAAAAATGTTCGTGGTCACAAAATCCTCCAAGTGAAATAAAACTTCTGGGGGATGCTGGGCCAAGGGTTTTGCTCGGCCCTTGGGCCTGGTTCAAAAATGAACAGAGTGCTCTTCAGGGCCCCATCCCGGTTAAAAAACGGGTGAGTACGGGTGGGGGGGAGAACCTGGAGTGTGAAGTGAAGTGAAAGTCAAAACCAACTGGAACCAAATGCGTACTGGAGAACAGGGACTCTGCATCCATTCTCATCAACCCCTCCTGCGCCTTTGGCGTCAAATGAAATGAAATTAGGTGTGATTTTACGGTGAGCATGGATTAAATAGGGTTGTGTGTTTTTAAATAAATTGCGGCTGTTTTGAATGCGTAATTGCTACCAAAGGCTCAAAAATGCTTTTCAAGTTTATCTTAAAAAGTACTTCGCACTTTAGAAAAAAAACACGAGTTTACAAACCTCTTTCTTCTTTTTAACCGAGCGGGCTCGGTCCTCTGGTACTATTACAAAAATACCAGGACAAAAAGCAGAAAACTTTTTAATGTTTTTCTAAGTGTGTCTACATTTCACAATGAAAGATACAGTCGCTCAAAAAATTTTTCGAGCGACGGGACCCCAGAGAAAATATCGATGATTGATTTATCAAATCGATTCTATTCAATCGATTAAATTAACACCTGACACTGGAGCATTCTGAAGATAATCTCCTTGTTATTTTTTAGAATTAAAATTTATTATAAATACATTGAAAAAAATTGTATGAACGAGCAGTTGAAAATATTTCGAATCTTTTACCTAATATTATCTTTTCCAGTAGGCTAAAGGATCGCTCCTTTGTAAAGAATGCATTAAATCATTATATTTATCTTGACACTTTAAATTGGCATTCTGAAGATAATCTATTAGAATTAAAATTTATTAATTACACATGTATGAACGAGCAGTTGAAAATATTTCGAGTCTTTTACCTAATATTATCTTTTCCAATAGGCTAAAGGATCGCTGTTTGTTGAATTTGTAAAGAATGCATTAAATCATTATACAGAGTGTTCCGTAACAAATTGTACAAACTTTGAGGGGAGTTAGAGGGGATGATAACAAGCAAGAATCACCTAGAAACATAAGTTCGGAAACGCATAGTTGATGAGCTACATATTCACAAAGTTGTCAAATTGTGTCAGAATGTTTCGTTATTACGACGGTTGGTTATTATCATTTCGGTGCATTTTTTTGGGCAACAGGCAGCAAAATTTCAACAACCGCTTTAACCTGTCTTAAATATTTAATATTAAGCAAAACCTTTGTTGGATTTTAAATTAGTGACTACAGGTTTTGTGTGTCTGTAGTACTTGAGCATCGCTTTTGCGACCCTATGTTCCCATGCAATTTGCTTCAAATTATCGTCCCCTCTAACAACCCTTAAACTTTGTCCCAATATTTAAAGGACACCCCAGGGTGGTAGGGGATAAGGGGAAGTAAGGGTTTAAGGGGAGATAGGGGACATCACAAGCAATCAAAATTGCAGAACAATCCGTAGTCAGGAATGCCTTCACTAGAGACGCTAAGCTGCGTTATTCACAGAAGCACACGTGCTCTCTCTCAGCAGTCATTTTAGCTGAAAGCGCCCACAGAGAAGTATAGAACGTTTCATGGATGCGGAGCTTGCAGATATGCACCTTATATATGGTTTGGCAAGCGGAAGGAAGAGCGGCTCAGAGGCTGTATCGGGAAAGGTATCTGCAGAGAGAAACACCGGACCATCGAATGTTCAATAATTTGCATCGCAATTTGCGTCAATATGGGTGGGTCCCTACGAAATCATAGATATGGTCACGGCAGGCCACTACATAGTCATAGTCTAAGAATGGAAGAACACGTATTGCGTACCGTTAGAAGAAATCCGAGTATACCAGCGTACGAGCCGTAGCTACTGCTGTTGGAGGATCTACGACGTCTGTTCATTGTGCTTTGCGAAGTGCACGCTTACATCCATATCATCTACAACGCGTACAGTTACTGTTCCCCGTTGATTATCCTATTCGTGAACGTTTTGCATACTGGTATCTCAATCAATGTAGCCAAGATGTAAATTTCTCATCCTGCGTTTTAATGACGGATGAATCATACTTTACGCGAGATGGGATGTTCAACTTCCACAATGCTCATTTGTGGACTGATGAGAATCCCCATGGCGTAAGATTACAGACCGCTCAGCATCGTTTTTCAGTAAATCTTTGGGCTGGTTTGGTTGGTGACGTCTTAATTGGACCTTATTTGTTGCCATCTCCACTGAGATCTCAACAATATCTCATCTCTCTGCAAGAGGTTTTACCAATATTACTTAACTCTGTGCCACAACATATCAGACGCCATATGTGGTTTCAACATGATGGGGCACCTCCCCATTATGGAACACATGTTCGGGAACATCTGAGTCGTGTGTTTGGTCACCGATGGATTGGTCGTGGTGGACCAATTCCCTGGCCACCACGCTCTCCTGATTTAAGCAGTCTCGATTTCTTTATTCGGGGTGCTTCGAAAAGTGCTGTGTACGCAACTGCTGTGGATTCAGAAATGGATCTAGTTGCAAGAATCGCCTGTGCTGCTGCAGATATCCAAGACAATCCGGGTGTATTTGAGAAAGTTTGCCAGTCTATGGTCCGACGGTGTTACGCATGTATCGCCAACAATGGTGGAAACTTAGACTATAATTTATGACATTTTCTAACATTATTTACATTAAACGTATAATGTCTTTAACCAATAAACATTTCGGATGATCCCAATCTTGTGTCTCATTGAACAATATTAATTTTTAAGAAAGGTTAAAGCGGTTGTTAAAATTTTGCTGCCTGTTGCTCAAAACAATGCATCGAAATGATAATAAAAAACCGTCGTAATAACGAGCCATTCCGACACAATTTGACAACTTTGTGAATATGTAGCTGGTCAACTATGTCTTTCCGAACCTATGTTCCTAGGTGATCCTTGCTTGTTATCATCCCCTCTAACTCCCCTCAAAGTTTGTACAATTTGTTACGGAACACCCTGTATTTATCCTGACACTTTAAATTGGCATTTTTGTTATTTTACTTAATATTATCATACATTCTCGTGTGGATCGCTGTTTGTTGAATTTGTAAAGAATGCATTAAATCAATCCTGGCATGATGAAACATATTTTTTTTATTAATTACACATGATTGGAAAAAAAACAAATTAAATACAATGTTTTCAGATATAACAACATAATGCAACACATAAAATCTCTGTACATATTTAAAAAAGAAAAGAAGATTAAATTTTCACCAAATCCGCACACAGTTCTCGATACGTTTCATCGGCAAGAATCGGCATTTCATTATTTTCTTCTTCAAGGAACCAGTCCTCAGTCCACGCCGAAAAATCAATCATCGGCGTTGCCGGTTGAAAATACGACGAGGGTTCATTTAAATTTGTTTCGCTGCTCGATGACGGAGGCGGCGGCGAAATGGGCGACTCCTCCATCGGAAATGTGTTCATCGCAGTTTCATTCGATGAGAGTTCATTTAAATTCGTTTCGTTGCTGCTCGATGGCGGGGAAATTGGTTCGTAATCCATCGGAACCGTTTCATCAGATGCGAGATTCGTCGATTCATTTAAATTCGTTTCGCTGCTCGATGACGGTTCCAGGTGGTATTCTCCCCAACGATCAAACTATGTTTCTCTTCTCTTACAGATCCCATTCATCCTCTTAACAGTTGTAGTATTTATAAAATTAATTGCATTTGTAATCTCTCCTATATAGGACAGACGCGACGGGCTTTGAAATTCCGCTTAAAAGAACATCAGAATTATGTGAAAAAGCAACAATTAAATAAGTCTAGTATTGCGCAACATTGTTGGGACAAGAATCATTCTTTCGATTTTAATTCCTTTCAAATTGTCCAAAAATGCCCCAATCTATCAGATCTTGATTTTTGGGAATCCTTCCACATTTTGAAAAACAGTTCTGACTTAGCGATATAAATGCTATTCCTTATTTTTCTGCTATTTGGCGTCCCGTTTATATAAATTATAATTGTTAGCCCTTTGGCTTTTCGTGTCGCTTATCTTTACTTTTCGATTTTTGTTCAAATTTTTGATTAATTTAAAATTTTATTTCATTTTATTTCATTCTGTTTTCTTCTGCTGTTTTTCTGTGTGTTACAATTGCTTCGGTACATAACTTTCCTATTCGCAAATTTATTGCTAATTTATTTATAAGTGGTTTCATTTTTTGACAATGTTTATGATCTATCAGATCTTTTGGAAATTTATTTCTTAACGGTTTTTTCTTGATGGTTTCATGTAATAAATTTCGGCTCTAAGCATTGTCTTGTTTGTTTTGTTAATGTCCAGTTTTTGCTATTTATACTATCTTTTGTTCGAATGTGTTGCTTTTATTGGATGATTCTTCATCCTACGCTCACACTTCTTGTATTGAAAAAGGGGCTCCTTGTAGCCCCAAAACACGTGTCTGCAGTATACCTGTATATTTGTGCGTTTTTAACGTTGGATTTAAACTCTACATCAATTTATTGGTTAGGTAACGAAACGTAAATGGTTTCAGCGTATGGTATTAGGGTGCACAATCTATCTTCATAAAAAAATACCAAAAAACTTAACACTAACTATTAAGTTTTGGTTAAAAGATCGAAAACACCATGAACAGAAATATTTACTTCCGTAGATCATATCAGTAATGCACGTGCTCGGATTTTAATGTACCGAACGCCACTGGGCTGATTAAAATAGCCGCCATTTGAGCGCTATAACATTCTATTTCGCGACGTATTGACAAAATACATTTATCTTTTTTCTTAGCTGATGAGCTATTTCAAAGGAAACAACTTACCCGCGGAACTTTTTGCCCCGCTCTCCCCTACTGTGGTCAAAGGCAGTGGTTGGAAAAACTACATTTCTTTTGTAGTGAACTACAACTACAACCATAGGTGTAGCGTGACCAAAAGTTTTTGGGGGGCACAGGCCTCAAATTTTAGGCGTGCAGGTATAGCCTCTGCACCCCCCTCCCCAGATTTTTTTTTGTGACAGAAGAAATCACTCTTACTTTTCCAATGAATTGTACACACGATTAATTCAATTTTTTTTCTCAGTAACCAATTAGCACCAGATCAAATTTAGACTGAACCGGGTCCTTAGCTGTTGCAGGTCCCTTTTGTAATCCGGACAACTTTGGTAGCAAAAAAATAGTTATTTTTTTACTTTGTGTGTCTTATAGCTGATAACAGTCTCCCTTTTTTTTTCTCGTTTCTTTAATGCTTCCTCTGTCATTTCCTTTTTTTTTTTTTTTTTTGGATTGACCTTGTAGCGTTATGTGTATCAGAAAAATAATGCAATGGTTTTTTTACGTGGGGTGTAGAGTAACCTATCCTCAATTTCAGGAGGTCCGGGGGCTCTCCTCCGGAAGAAATTTTGTAAAATAAATATCAAAATTTGCATTTTGAGGCCTTATATGTGGTGCTTAAGATGGTAAAATATGAGAAAGAGAAGCAAATAAAAACGCTTTAAAAGTTATACATTCGGTCAAAATAAAAATGGTTTGTGGTTTGACAAATCATTGCATTATTCGTCAAGGAATTCGACCAAGAGAAGAAAAATTGCAATATCTGAATATTTGCTGAAATATGGCATATTTAACGAAGTTAGCTTTAGAGTAAAATTGAAAACCCCATGTGATACAGCAGTAAGGTTAAGGAACACTGCCTTTGATCCCAGTGACCGAACTCTGTATCCAATATGGGAAGAAATCGATCACTCTTTCCAAAGAAAACAAGAAGTTCTGTCAAGAACTAAACGAGCCTACTTTCCCGTACATCGACATCGGCATTCTAGCATCTAATCATTATTCTCTTGATTATCTAAGACTAAAAATTATGTCAAACATACCTTTTTAGCACTTGAAGCTGATTTCTAAAAGCAAAATATACCTCTCTCATCAGATGAAATAGACACATAAAAAGTAAATAAATGAATAAATAAAGTTTTGTCGCACCTTTTAAAGAATGTAACTGTTACAGTTCTTCCGTAGAAAAATTCCTCAATTGTTTTCAAAAAAAAATTAAAAGTACAAAGTACATCAAAACACATTTTATCAAAGAAAGAAAAAAAAAAAGAAAAACTCGTCCGTTAATAAAATGTCTCGAATTTCACTTTTAATCCGTTGCCAGTTGTTAAATGTAAATAAAGAATAAAATGCCCTAGTGAATGAAACATTTTTGTTACAAAAAAAATCGTCTGCCAAAAATAATAATAATAATAATAATAAATTCAATAAAACAAATGAATAAATAAACAAAAAATCGTCTGCACAGTCAGTCATTTTTTTTTCGGACTGTTTATTCAAAAGTTATTAGGGGTGACAGCTTGCTTGAGCGGTTCAATGTTGAACGAAAAATTGTTCAAATCGGAAATGTAAATACGGGAATGAAGTATCCTTGAAAAGTTCTTTCCAACAAAAAAAAGTTTGTTCAAATCGGACTGTTCATTAAAAAGTTAGTATCGCGGGACCGGTTATTTGAACGGCTCAAAGTTGAACCAAAAATTGTTCAAATCAAAAAATCAAATATGGGAATGAGCTGTACTCGCCGAGATCTTTCCAACAAAAAAAAGTTTGTCCAAATCGGAATGTTCATTCAAAAGTTATTAGGGGGGACAGACAGACCGACAGACCGACAGACCGACACACAAATTCCCCATCTCAATACCCTACTTTCAAATTTTTAATTTTTCGATATTCATTTTACCTCTTTATTTTTTTAACTTGGCGATATTTTTTGGACTTGGCGATATTTTTTTTAACTTGGCGATATTTTTTGGACTTGGCGATATTTTTTCGATGCATTAAGCTACTTTTAATACTTTTTTCGTCTTTCTTTTATTTTTAACGGGAAAGTAGGCTAAAAAAAGAGTGAAAAAAAGCAATGGAGGAAAAAAACAGACAAATCGCATTCATTAAAATTATGAAAACACGGAAAAAGCAAAAATTGTAAACAAAACGACATGAATTGAAATTGAAGGTTAAAAAAAGTATTTTTAAAAAAATAAATAAAATCTGAAATACATTTGCTCATTTTTTACGAATTATCAACCTAGAAAAGTCATATTACAATGACAAAAGTTGAAAAGATTCAAAAGTAAGTTTTGAAAAATAAAAATATATATATATATATATATATATATATATATATATATATATATATATATATATATATATATGTTCCGAATCACTTAGTCATACCTTTTTAAGTAAAGAGTTTATCAATCAAGTTTCAGACAAGAACTATGCATTCATATTATCTACTTCTACACAAATTGTGCAATTTAAATTTGCATTTAGGGAGGAATAAGTGATGTAGTTTGCTTCATTATGCACTGTGATACTGCTAAAACTATTATCGTGAGATTCTTTCCGATGTGATTATGGCTGACAAATGCCGAATGAAACATTAAGAAATTGAAATTTTTGATTTGTGAAGAAGATAATTTATTCTATGCAAAAATCCATAGTTTATTACAAAATTTACATTTTTCATTGCATTATCCGGCAGTAAGGTAATATAAAGGTAACGTGCATTTTTTCTTTATTTCTCTCTCTCCCTTACTTTTGTGTAGATATTGTTTACATTGATTTTCAAAAAGCTTTCGATAAGGTACCGCATGTTGCACTACTCAGTAAATTAGCTGATATAGGAATTGGAGGTAAAATTTTAGTTTTTGTTAGGAATTGGCTGACAGGAAGGAAACAAAGAGTAGTTGTAAGGGGTAATCATTCTAAATGGAGTGAGGTTTTAAGTGGGGTTCCCCAAGGATCAGTTTTAGGTCCACTTTTGTTTATTATTTTTATGAATGATATTCATGAAAATGTTTCTGGAAACATGAATTGTTTTGCTGATGATGTCAAAGTTATGGGGGTTGCAGAAAATGATGAACAAGTAAATCAGCTGCAAGAGGATTTGGATCATATTACTAAGTGGGCAGACAAGTGGGGCATGGCAGTAAATGTTGGGAAATGTCAAGTGCTGCATTTAGGTCATGGGAATAAGCATACAAGCTATTATTTACAGGGTTCAGTCATTAGTAAGGCAGAAAATGTTATGGATCTAGGTATCTTAATAAATCAAGACTTCAAGTTTAGTCAACAGTGCAGCATAGCTAGTAACAAAGCCAATAGGATGCTTGGGTTTATAAATAGATCTATTTCAAACAAATCTAAGAAGGTTCTTCTGCCTTTATATAGAAGTTTGGTAAGACCTCATTTAGAGTATGCTGTTCAGTTTTGGTCTCCATATCTTAAGAAAGATATTAATTTATTGGAAAGGGTACAAAGGAGGGCTACAAAGTTAGTGAAAGGACTTTCTAATTTAGACTATGATTCCAGACTTAGAATGCTTAATATGTATAGTCTTGAGCAAAGGAGAACCAGAGGGGACATGATTCAGTTGTTTAAATTTATCAAAATGAAAGATGTTATAGGGTTAAATTTTTGCACGGAAAGCAGGACAAGGGGTCATTGTTATAAGCTGTTTAAATCTCAGGCTAACCTGGAAATTCGGAAAAATTACTATTTTAGCAGAGTAGTGGGAACTTGGAATAGTTTACCGGAAGAGGCGGTGAGGAGCAAGGGAGTAGATAGTTTTAAGAGGGCCATTGATCTTCATTGGGATCTATAATTTGACTAGGACCAGCCCAGTTGGGCCCAGAGCCTGTTGCTGGTCGTCACATTTGTATTTGTATTTGTATTACAAGGAGCCAGATTTCATGAAAATAGTACTTTCAAGTTTAAATTATTTTCTTGTGTAGTAAGTAGTTACATAGAATTTAAAGAAAAAAAAATAATATAAAACAGCGTGATTTATTTTTTCGCACTTCTCTAAATTATTATTTTAGTGATGCAGAAACCATGGAGAAAGTTAAGATAAAACCACGCAGAGCAAAGGGAGAAGGGGCAAATACCCCTCTGTGGCTTTGCATTTATCGTTAATGGCATTCCTAAGGACTGTTTTTGGCAAAAAAAAACAAATTTTCAGAATAATCCTTCTGATAATTTTCGTCCCAATTTCGAAAAAACTCAGGCGCCAAACATTGAAATTTTTAACATAAGGCCTATATTACTCCCCCCCCCCCCACCCCACCCCCCAACATCATACAAGTGGGTAAAATACTTGAATTTAAAAAATGACAATAATTGCAAATAATATTCTATAACTAGAATTTTCGTTCTGATTTCGGAAAACTTCAGATTCTAAAGATTAAGTGCCCGGCAAGTTGCGGGGGCACGTGCCCCCCTGTGCCCCCCCTCCCCCCGACGCTACGCTTATGACTACAACTACTTAGTTATAAATGTAGTTAACTAAAACTACAACTACTTTTTTTTTTGTAGCGACTACAAACTACTTTTGAATTGTAGTCTGTACTTCGCTACTTTTTAAAAATTAAATAAATAAAACCTATACACCGTTTGAGGATTGACTGAAAAAATTGGAAAAGTAGTTTACATTAATAAATTAACTCATTTGAATATGGAATAGAACTAGGAATTGTCTTTGAATTTATTTGGTATTTTTCCTTCTTGTTCCTTTTTTTTTTTTTTTTTTGCTAAAATTTGTCCTTTTTAGATTTTATTTCTCAATTTTTGCGAATATTCGCCACAAGAAAGGATTTAAAAGTTGAAAGATTGAAAGAATTCAACCTTTATTTTTTTTTATTATTATTGCCAGGGAATATTTAGGAACACGAAATCTATTTGAAGGAATATAAAAATTATGATGCCGAATAAACCATTGACATCAAACAGTAAAGTGTATTTCGTCAAATTGATGTATCGAAGATCAGCTCATATTTTATGGCTCTTATTTCTCATTGCGTCCGCTGCTGTACTCGTGAAAGATTTGCACCAGAGTCAATTAAACCTTGTTTTTTTCCTTCGTTCTCTCTTTCTTAATTTTTTCATTTATTTATTTATTTTTTTAATTTAAAAGTAGTTTCCAGAAATCGCTAAACTACTATTTTTTTTTTTTTTTTGTATCGCGCTACTCACTACTCTATTTTTTTTAAGTAGTGCGCTACATTACTAACTACTAAAAAATGTAACTACTACAGTAGTTTCGCTACTTGTAGAGCGCTACTTCCGACCACTGGTCATAGGTACAGCACATAGTTGTACCTTTGACCATGGGATGTTGTACCTTTGGCCAGGCTATTAGACAACTCCGCAGTGCAAAGAAAAATCATTTTATTCAGTAAAATTGTAATTAATTGTAAGCTAAATGTATGCAGGACAATATAACCACAATAAAAATGCTATTAATGATCGCATGTTTAGAATGTTGTATTTCGTGTTAACTTATCTGACTTTAAATGAGGAAAAGTCTATTCCAGTGGACAACATTTTGACGGTCGAACAGATCCAATAGCAATAGTAAGGTTTAAAAGTTTAGCAACAATGTCTTCTATAACAATATCATACAACTTTTCATCCTCTCCTAGTAAACTTGTCCGTTTAAGTTTTTATTTATCTTTATTTATTTATTTATTTATTGTTTTGTTTTTTGGATTATTGTTTCATCTTAAAAATTGGATATTTAATGCCACAAATTCTGCAATTTACTTGCAATTTCAACAAGAATAAATGTTCCTTAATTCAAGTCATCCTTTTCAAATTGCTGTAGGGACATCTAACTCACTACATTCATCGGATGGATCAATGTCACTCTCTCCAGGAAAAATTTCGGTAAGGTATCAGATTCGGAACTGTCCTTACTGAGGAAGGATTCTGTTAGTTTTGAACAGTGGTGGCCAACCCGCGGCACGCGTGCCACAATGTGGCACGGCAGAGCAGTAACAGTGGCACGCGAAGATTTTTTGAAAAAAATCCAAAATTTAGGAAAAAATGTCGATCTCAAAAATATTGAAAAAAGAAAAAAAAAAAAAAAACCTTAAAATGATAAATATAATGATACTATGACAATTAAGTGTCAAGAGGCTGGCTTACAAAATGAAACTTTCGATGTTACAGAATGAATTCTTGATCGGCAAAAGTTTCAGATAAGGGTGGGTGATGAAATTAAAAAAAAATAACTCTGCAAGTAAAATTAAGAAACCAGATTGGACAAAATTCAGTATGGTTGCACAAGTGAAGACCCTTAAATTGTTTTTGTTACATTACTTTAAAATAATTTGGGAAAAAAACTTCAAACGTGTCATCGAGTTATCTATCCCAAGTTCCTTGCCAAGGAATGAGACTCTTTCTCTGTTGGTAAGCCTGTAGCTTTCACTGTATTAACAAACTACGAATTAGAGCTCTGAATGTTTTGTGAACTTTTCCCAGGAGAAAGAGGAGAGTATAGCAAGTTACTCCTTCATTAAAATGTGCAATAGCTATCCAAAGGAAAAATAGTCATAAGATTTTAGAATTTTAGGAAATGTGTTTTTAAAATATCTGAGGGAAAGGAATGAGGACTTGCTACTTAGAAATGGAGAACAACAAATGAATTTAGCTATGTCATCTCTTAATATCCCGCGTTTAAGTAATTTAAAATTAATGTTGTACAAAAAAAAGTTTCCTAAATCAGTAGAGGTCATCTACATTCTTTTATAATAAAACTTCAGTTTCTTTCTCTCTACTTTGGAGGAAAAGAATAAAACATTAAAATTAATACTGAAAGTATCAACCGAAATTTAATAATGTTCCAATGATACAGGTAGTTATCAAAATAATGGAAACACTTGAGATTCATAAGAAAATCTACCGTTCATTGCAAAATAAGCGATCAATTGTTCTTTAACTTTAGTCATACAGAATATAGACTTCACCGGACATATCCGCATTGAAATTAAATCACTCATGCATTTGGGGGACGACAAGAAGGGGGGTCAGACAAAAACCGCTTTTTGACCATAACTCTTCAAAAAAAGCTCGGAATAAACTATAAATTTCAGTAATTAATTAGCATTTTATGTATAATTACTGTACAAATTTTTAGGAAAGTACCACTCTTACTTCCGAAGATATAAAACATTTTTTTAAAAAACGGCAATTTTATTTGAAGGATTTTTGCTCATAAGACGCAGAGTTTTTGATCAAACCTTATCAAAACTTCAGGAAAGATGATAAAATACAAGAGAAAGAACATACTAAAACGGTAAATAAAAATATTAAAAATCCGATGAGATATGAACGTTAAAAGGAAATAATTTTTCACGGCGCATGCGCGAACGATAGAAATTTATAACTACAAAAATATTGTAGCCTGGTTTATACTGCATCTTATAAAAAAAGTTTCAGTTGAATATCACAAAAATCAAAAAAGATATCAGCGATCTAGTGAGCTGTAATTCATTCATTCGCAGACAATACATAAAGAGTGAGGGACTGTCCACAAAGAGCTATTTTTAAATTAAAGGTTATTGCGTCATGGTTCAAAACCAACGTTTCAGGAGGTGTACGGATACTTTTAGCCACGTACGTGTAAGATCTTTTTGGCCGAATGGGCGAAATGTGACTTCTATGTCGAATATAAATTTTCAAACTGAAAACAATTTAACATTGAAAAAAATGCTCGATTGTCACCACACTATTTGTGGACAACCCCTCGGCCATTTATGTATTGTCTGCAAATGAATGAGTTACAGCTCACTAGATCGCTGATATCTTTTTCAATTTTTGCGATATTCAACTGAAACTTTTTTTATAAGATGCAGTATAAACCAGGCTACAATATTTTTGTTGTTATAACTTTCTGTCGTTCGCGCATGCGCCGAGAAAAATTATTTCCTTTTAACGTTCATATCTCATCGGATTTTCAATATTTTCATTTACCGTTTTAGTATGTTCTTTCTCTTGTATTTTGTCATCTTTCCTGAAGTTTTGATAAGGTTTGATCAAAAACTCTGCGTGTTATGAGCAAAAACCCTTCAAATAAAATTGCCGTCTTTTAAAAAATGTTTCATATCTTCGGAAGTAAGAGTGATACGTTCCTAAAAATTTGTACAGTAATTATACATAGTATGCTAATCAATTACTGAAATTTACAGCTTATTCCGAGCTATTTTCGAAGAGTTATGGTTAAAAAGCGGTTTTTCTTCCAACCCCCTTTCTTGTCATTCCCCAAATGCATGGGTGACTTAATTTCAATGTGGAAATGTCCAGTGAAGTCTATATTTTGTATGACTAAAGTTAAAGAATAATTAAATACCCTATTTTGCGATAAACTTTAAATTTTCTTATGAATCTCAAGTGTTTCCATTATTTTGATAACTACCTGTATATGCACAAAATTTTACACCGATTTTAAGTATTCATTTAGTATTAGGTTTGATGATTTTCAGGATCATAAAAAAGTGCTGATCTTTCAAATTCTTTGATTACCAATGCAAAAGGTCAGTAAATCCGATTTGAATTTCAGAAAGGTAACAAGTAGTGTCTTGCAGAGAAATAAACAAATATAAGAGCTTACTTCAACAGAAAGTCACCCACGTTGTACAGAATTTTGGACATTGGTAACAACAATTTTTTTTTTCACATTTACACACTTTACCCGTCTGATGCTGTTTTAAATTTGGTTAAAAATAAGCTTCTAAACAAATGTTTTTGTTATGAATGCAGAAAAATCGAAATACCGTTGAATAATAATTTATAGAACTTAAAACACTTTGACTTCTTAGGATTCTCAAAAACTAATCCTAAAATTAAAGACGGTAAAAAAGATACAGACTCATAAACCACATTTAGAATGTTTGACGTTATTTGTTTCTATTTTAAGCATAAGCCAACTAACAGAACCTATAAAAGTGTTTACTAACGATAAGTTCGAACTTGTTTTATCTTTATTTTCATTTAGATTTAAATTACTCAGATTTATGAGAAAAAATATTTCATTTGAGTAAGAATTACATAGTCAGCCAACATAAAATCTATTTTTAACCTTTTAAAAAATTTCAGTTTGTTGGACAATTACAATGTGGCACGCTGAGTTTTTTCTCTCCAGATAGTGGCACTCTCCCTAAAAAGGTTGGCCACCCCTGGTTTAGAATCTCAACAGCAAAAATCTTCACAGAGAGTCACTTGGGAAGATCGCTAAGGCTAGTCACTTAATGATGGTTAGTTACCTGGGCGAATTTTTCCCAAAAATATATTTACATGTGCGCCGAATATCCCATCACAATAATCCGCGTCTTTGACTAGAGCTCTTATTTTCAGAGCATTCTTGCTATTCTTTAAGAACGCCAGTACCACTCGTGTACCTTCAATCTCGCCTTTGTGGAACCACTATTGATCTTCCACAGCATTTCAAAAGTCTATTAAGGTGTTTGGACCAAACGCTGATCTTCAGAAAATTTAGCGTAGTTTAACCCGTTATGCCCCGACGGGACTTAGAAGTCCCGCTTATATTAATTTAGTATCATGAATCCTATGTGACTGGAATCATGCTGAAGCTTTTAAGTGCCACTTCTTGTACTTCGCTGAAAGGCCGACAGATGGTACCTGCAATCGAAAGCAGTTTTCTTGGGGGCCCTAAGGCGTAAGGGGTCTTAGACACTACTGATTCTTAAAATTTTGACTACTAATTTGGGACATAAATGGTTGAGATGTGCGGTAGTTCCACGATGGCGGGATTGAAGGTATGCAAATGGTATTGGCGTTCTAAAGACGACAGGAATCTTCTGCTGAACGATCCAAACGTTTGATTGGGAGAGATGGTAAAATGCATTTCAGCCGATTTTACTTTAACTACATTCTTTCGTTGCTATTGGGGAACGTAGACTCCGAGCCTTTATGATTTATTACGTATGCTTTTGTATATGTATAACTTAAGAGAAAAATTTATTATAAAAAAATTGTTTTTCCAATTGCAAAGATTTTTAGGTTCGAATTTTACGATGGTTAGAATAACTGAGTATTAATTGAATCGGTGAGTGTATAAACAACGTAAGTCCAGAACTTCAAATTGTTCGAGAGAGAGAAAAAAGCGTCTTAAATTTAGCATTGTATTTACGGTCAGCGTTCAAATAACAGGCCCCGTATCTTTAAAATTAGTGATCTGACTAACGTGAACTCAACACGCATCTTGCCTCCCACAGCTTGTTTCCACAAAAAACGAATTTTTGTGACTAATGCTGTTTTTGCGCTCACCGATTCAATTATGAGGTAAACTGTGAAACGGCAGCTTTTGAGTAAAGTCGTTTTATTGAAGATAATAAAGACAGAAAGAAAATACAAAGATATCAATTGTATTTATTTCATGTACAAAAATTTGACAGCAAATTTTTAAAGTACAATTTTGGTTCATTACAAATGTCGTATTTATCAGAAGTGCTACTTAAAAAGATAAGTCTGCAATTGATGCACACAGAAAATCACAAAAAGAATTGCACATAACAGTATAAGTCACGATTAAAATTGTGTTTGTTTATTATTATGAAAGAAAATGGTAATATTTTCTAAAAACATACTCTAAGCTAAAACAAAATAAAATTCAAGGGAAGTAATGTTAAATGTAGATTCTACCGAAGAAACCGTATGATAGTGTTATAATGAGTTTTTAAAAATGATTAGCAGTCAAAAGATCATTGTAAAACCTATCTCTAGACGAATACATTTATGCCCACGTGACCTCGTAATTGTCTAATAATAATAATAATAATAATAATAATAATAATAATAATAATAATAATAATAATAATAATAATAACAATAATAATAATAACAATAATAATTACAATAATCAGTAAGATCATAAATAAAAAAAGAGTAATGTGGATTTTCAATAGAAATCTCTATTAAAAAGACTTCACACTCGTGACTCTGATTTCCCACTCACACTATTTCAAAGCAAAATCCTTTTCAATCCAGATAAAATTACTCACTTTGAAAAGTATTCCCCCCCCCCTTTCTTTCATACACTAAATTTCTAACATCAAGAAGCTTACGAATACCTATCAGGAAAACATTCACACTTTAAACTAGTGACTCTGATTTCCGACTCACACTATTTCAAAGCAAAATCCTTTTCAATCGTGATAAAACTGTTCACTCTTGAAAAGCATTTCCCCCCTTTCTTTCATACACTAAATTTCTAACATCAAGTCATTTACGAATACCAATCAAGAAAACATTCACAGTTTGAACTTATGCGCTGATTTCCCACTCACACTATTTCAAAGCAAAATCCTTTTCAATCGCGATAAAACTGTTCACTCTTGAAAAGCATTTTCACCTTTTCTTCCGTGCACTAAATTTCTAGCATCAAGTCATTTACGAATCAATATCAGGGAAACATTCACACTTTAAACTTGTAACTCGGATTCCACTCACACTATTTCAAAGCAAAATTCTTTCAAGCAAGATAATATATATTACTCACTTCTGAAAAACATTTTTCTAACATTAAGAAATTTACGAATCCCTATCAGAAAAGCATTGACCCCAAACTCGTCACTCAGATTCCCTAAAGCCCTGGATCCGTCTCTTCGATCCGAGAGACGGATTCAGGCCTTTAAGTTTCCCCACTCATACTATCTCAAAGCAAAATCCCTTTTCAATTAAGAGAAACACTTGTTCACTTTTGAAAAGTATTTTTCTTCTTCTTCTCTTTCGAACACTAATCGCTAAATCTCTAACACCTAGTCACTTACGAATACCTATCAGGAAAACTTTCAAAGCCGGTTCTCTAAAATTCGTGATTCCCAACTCTGGCTGTTTCAAAGCAAAATCTCTTTTCAATCGTGATTAAATTGCTCCTTTTTAAAAAGCATTTCCCCCTTTTCATATGCTTTATTTCTGACGTCAAACTTACAAATCTCTATCCGGAAAACAACCACACTCGCACTTTAAACTGAAATTCTTGGTAATGACGAAACTTTCCATGTATTTTAAATTAAAACTTTATAAAAACAGGAGTTCCCAACTTTGGTGCAGTAAGAAGAGGGAAGAGGCGGGCGTCGAGAAATACAAATACACGTCCTCACACCGAGACTGAACTCGATGAAATTGTTTCCACAAAATTTTCAATTCGTTTCGGAGCTCGGTTCCTTTTATATCCTACTTTATTACGCCTGACCCTGCACTGTTAAAACTACAGGTTGCACAAGGTACCTTTAAGGGTGAAACGTTGTAGCACCAGCGGCACCCCCTGAAGACCCCTGACGGCCACCCCCTGACACTTGACTCTCTATGGCACCATTGAAGATACCATTTGGCTGTTTAGGGTGCAATGGGTCACTCATGGGATGCCATAAGACACCGATAGGCAGCTACATGGAGCCAAATAGCATCTTCAAGGTGCCATGGGAAATCAAGTGGCACCCTTCAGGGGGTGCTGCTGGTGCTACAATGTTTAACCCTTAAAGGTGCCAGGGCAACCTCTCGTTTTAACAGTGTGTATTATGGGTACTCACGTTCCTAGGGGTTTACGTCCTCGTGGCATTTGGGGGGCGGGGGCGACAGGGTTGTGGAATGGACACCCTGGCCAACATAGTTGCTTAGAAGAGCAAGGAACTCTCAGGAGGTACGTTGTCTAATCTTAACTGATCAGTAGTTTAGTTTTAAAAATGCCAAGTGTAGCAATGTAATTTTTTTTTTTCTTTCATCCCCATGTTTGCCCCAAACTGACCCTACCGATATTGTAATAATGTAAAAAACAAGTTCATAATACGTTGCTCTTTTTAAAATGTATAATGCGTCTGCTGTATCGATGCGCTGTTTGTTTCTAGAATATTGAAAACGCTCCACTTGCTATACTTACTGCTTATTTCGCAAAGGAACCACATTTTGTGGTCATAACACGCAACGCTGTAAAGACCTAAACTGAAGTCTGGCAGTAAACGGACTACTCCACATCGAAAATCATTATCGTTATCTTCTGCAAAGCTGGCATCTTCTTCTTCCGTTCTACAATATTTAAAGCAGAAAACATTTCAAGTTAGTTGGTGAAAAGATATAAATGAACAGTAACTTAAAACACATCAAGTTACTTACTCCAGGGTCCCCCCCCCCCGTATCTACCACTACACGTGATTTAACCGGTTGAATGGGGCCTCGAAGAGCACTCTGTTTCTTGATCCAGACAAAGAACCGAATAATCACTGGTCCAGCACCCCCAAAGATATTGATTTGGAAGGGGAATTTGGAGGACTTAATGATCACGAATATATATTTAACGTGCCCCAAACACCATTAGTAATGATGAATTTTCGACATACTGAGGTCGAACCCGTGATCTCCGGTTACGAGTCCGACGCCTTACTGAAAAAGCCACCACAGCCTCAAATACATCAACCAGGGGAAATCGGGGCATAATGGGATACTTGCATTTTTAGATTGATTACGCTCTGCGCAGCATTGAAATTCGCCTCCTCTATTCACTGCCCTGAAGGATTGTGTTGAATATTGTGGTAGAAAAGGATCTACAGTTGCTATATTTTGACCACGGAGAGATGGCGGGTGGCCTGGAAGCAGAAACGGACCACTCCATTTTCGAATGAGTTGGATCTGCTAGAACTCGTAAGCAGTGAAGTCGCACGTTCTTGCTAATCCAACCTAGATAAAAATGAAGTGGTCCGTTTCCGCTTCCAGTGCATCTGTCATCTCTGCGTGATCTCACTTTACCGTTTCTTTTCAAGCCACGTGCAGGGCCTGATTACTGAATAGGTCAATTAGGCCACGGCCTAGCGCCCCCACAATTTAAGGGCCTCCAAATGGCATGGCTAAAATTGCTGTATAGTCAATGCCTAAATTTGTTCTATCCCATGCCTAAAATTATAAAGTCTCAGTACAAGGGGCCCCAAAAAAGTATTTGGTCTAGGGCCTCGTGATATCTGAATCGGGCCCTGGCCACGTGTACTAAAAGATATGAAGTAGTACTAAGTACCAAATGTTTCAAAATTACCATAAATGACTGTACACGAAGGGATGAAAGCAAGTAAGAAATTTTACCCATCAGAATAAAGCCATCGCCCGTCCTCCTCCTTTTGGAGCCCAATAGACACACCTCCACAGAAGAGTGTGTTGTAGAATGCGAGGAAAGCTCTGCTAATATCGGATTCATTTTTCATTCGAAATAAGTGACCCTTGTTGCAGGAATCTTTGGCGAAAGGATACGACTTCAGTTCTGCAATTAGCACCAAGCATCGTCCGTCATAGTCTACGTATGCTATCTCTTCTTCATCACAAGCTGGAAAACAACGATTGGGAAATATTTTAGCTTGCAACTAACTATAAGAGCAGTACATCACAGTGAGCAACACAGCACAATGATGAAGCAATCATAAAGGCATTGAAGTAGGAGAATGTGGGGAAAAGTGAAATAGCGGGGCAAAGTGAAATGGTAAAATATTTTCACAGTTTGCAGCGCAACCTTTATAGCAATATTTTAACTAAGTTCCTAGATATATACAGTGTCTCACAAAAGTGTAAGTAGATCTTAAAAATTTGCTGTTTTACCAAAATTCCCAGGAAATGAATTTGAATATTAAGACCAATATTTTTTCACATCATTTTTGAGTCAAGCTCAATAAAGCCCCGTGTTTGTTTTTAAAATATTGGTTGATTTTCTTTTTGAAATGGGGAAAAAAGCGAAAAGATAGAAAAATAAAACGCCACAACACTGTTAAAACTGCTGGTTGCGATTGGCACCTTTCATGGGTGAAAGGTGCCAATCGCTTGTAGCACCAGCTGCACCCAGGAGGGAGCTAAGATTTCACCCTTAGCTTCGGTGAAAAACTGGCACTCTCAATCCAACGTACACAGCGGGGTGAAAGATGGAACCGTAGGAGAGAATAATGGCACCGTCACTGTTCTCTATTGCCGACCTTCCTCCTCCCCCTCCTAAAATGTATGTGTTTTTGTACGTAATTGTGTTTAGCTTTATTTCTTTTATTTTCGAAGTCTTTGCACATTTTTCCCATTGAATTCTGGTTTTAAAACGATTGAAACTTGTAATTTAAGGCATTTTCTCACAGTTCAGACTTTCAAACATAATTAAAAGCATTCATGACATCAATTTATCTGTTCACGCTCTAACCGCCTTATTCACCGTTAACCAAACCACGGGATTCAAACCACGAAGTTCGTTTCAGCGCGTAGTTAAAGTTGACGGTGAATACGAAGTAGGCGGTAACTCCGGGTTAAGGGCCGGTTTAACCACGCTTGGTTAACGGTGAATAAGGCGGTAACTCATATATGTAACCGCTAGATCACTCAGTAGTTTAAAAATTCATCGTTATAAAGAAATATTTTTTGCGGACAATTCGTTAGAGTCCTGATAATATAAGCAAATAGCACTTATTATATTCAGAAAATGGGACAGAAATTCAAAAAATAAAAATTTCTAATACTTTTTTTTATCAGCTAGTTTGAGCATTTTGATTAGTAAATACTGTTGATCTAGAATTCAAGAAAATATCGGTACATATTTTTAAGGTAACGTTTATGCATGATAGAAAATACAAGACATTACAATGTTATAACAATAAACTGTACGATACGCAGTAGTCAACTAAAACAATTTTAAACCTGTTGGAAAATTCTAATAGTAAACTATGATAAAATGCCTGTAGTACTTACGCGAGGATTGGAAGATAATGTGAAATCAAATAATGTGAGTAAATCCAGTTGTATTTATCCAATGTGAAAGATGAAGCAAATTCTTTTCGATGCAAAGTACCGTCCGCCATTAATTTCGATGGAAAAAGTCGAGTCAACGCTCATGCGCTATTCTGATGTACGTTCTGCTATTGGTGGGTTAATGGCATCCTCGGTCTTCGGAAGCACCATTCACCCATTGAGGTGCCTAAGGGCATCGAATCCCTACTTTGGCTCCCCGATGGCACCCTTCGGCACCGTATTTTCACTCTATGTTGATTAAAGTCACCCGTTTGGCACCCCTGGTTTTTACAGTGAAAAGTCTTCGTACACCGCTATATTTTCGGATAATTTTCTGATTTAAGTACACATCTATCGTTTTTTCATTATTCTTGCATTGTATCGACACTTCATCGACACAGTTTTTGCTATTTGACTCCGAAATAATCAACTAATTATTTTTAAATGTTTTGTATTCTTAAGAAAACCCACAGATACCGCTAAAAATGGGATTTTTTTTAATCATACAGTAGTAAGTCGGCTCGAAATATCTCTAAATTAGATAATTTATATCATTCCTTAAGTGTGTGTGAGTATGTGTGGTGTGTGATAAAATGTTTTGAAGAAAAGAATCGGAATGAAACCTGGGTAAGAAAAGGTCAACTAGCAAAGATTGCAACACGTTGTTTGAAATTTATGGTTAGAAACATTTATGAAAAATCTATGCTTGAGAGCCAGTGGCGTATAAAGGTTAAAATTTTGGAGGAGGCCCTATGTACTCCGGCTTAGCCCCCCCCCCCCCCTCACCACTTTTTAAAATACTTTTTACAATCCAAAGTTATTGAATGGCTCTGTAGTGCCAGATTTTCAATTTTTCCGAGATGATGAAGGAAGGTTTTAACTCCTTCTGAAACCTCTTTAAAATTGAAGATAATTTTAGGCATTTTAGACATTATCCTACGCATATAAAATTGTAGGCGAATGCTCCGCACGAATCAACTAGTTATATGCAACTTAAATAATGACTGTAGAAACGTAAAGAAGGAATTACTTACGTTCCTCATCTTTTTCGCAAAGGAGAGATATTTGTTCGTTACACGAAACAGGATTTGCCTTGAATTCCGACTGTTGGCCCACAGAGGCGCATTCCAAGTTCTCGGATGGATTTGTAAACCATACGGGATAGTCCCGGAAGTCGAATTCTTCCTCCTCACCCTCATACTTCCAGGTATCCGAATATTCTGAAATGAAAGAAAAAGAGCTACACTGTAAAAAATAGACGTTGTCTTTAGAGTATAATATGGCTAATTTTGTAGTAACAAACTGCAAAAATTGCTAATTTTACAGTAATAAACAGTAAAATCGCTGCTTTTACAGTAATAAACTTCAAAATTGCTAGTTTCATAGCTTATTACCATGCGTTATAAAGTTTTAAACTGGAGCCTCTGCTGCCAGTATTATACTGTTGTTTTTACAGTATAATACTAGCTGATTTGTGGCAGTAAACTGTAAAATTGTGGTAATAAACCGTAAAATTCCCTTTTTACAGTAAGAAACTGTAAAATTGCTAGTTTTACAGCTTATTACTGGGAATTTTGCAGTTTTAAACTGGAACCTCTGCTGCCAGTATTATACTGTGAAAACAACATTTTATTTTTTGCAGTGTAACAGAACAAGAAGGGAAGTAAACAAAATACTCCAAACATATGAATAGGCCCCAAAAGAGACGCGTGATTAAGCTTTGACTCAGGTAAAGGTGCAAGATTACACTAGGATTAAATAATTCTCCAAAATATCCTTACTTATTAGCCTTACGATAGTACAATTTGCAACTTATCGCGAGAGCAGTGTAAGGTGCTCCCCCAGCTTAGAATCAAGTATTAGGGAGAACACCAACATTCCTTAGCTCTCGACAACATGAAACACATATGAAAGGCCAGGGAGGAGGGAGGGAGATGAAAGTCACTTTTCCGTCAATTTTTATCTAGTTGCTATGAAATAGTAATATCATCTGGTAGAACAACAAGGGGGAAAAAAGATGAGAATCGATCGAAATGTGCATGAAAACTCTATTAACTACGCAGAGAGTTACGAGAAATCAAACTTTGTTCTTCGTTTTTCTCAAAATCGCTTTTTGGCCACTTTCATCTTTTTTCCCCCTGGCCCTTCATATGATTCAAGTAACAATAATGGCATGCCAGTGAGAAAATAAAAAAAGGGGGGGGGGGTCAAGTATAACAATTAGCGTTTCATTATTATCTGTATAGAACGCATTATTCGTTCAGAACCTAGCATGACAGATCGCAATGTAGAAAAGAGCAGTATCTGCAAAAATGAGTTTTTGAGATATCTGACGAAACGCGTTTCGGGATTCCATACAAACAATATAGGGAACTGTAGTAGAGAAAATATCAACGTAAAATAGGCACAAATAAGCAGGGAGTGCCTATTTTACGTTGATATTTTCTCTACTACATCAATAGCACAAAGGTATTTGTAAACTTAATATAGGGAAATGTTGGAATTTGTCGTTTTTTCGTGCTTTACTTTCATTGATAATCAGATAAACGAGCTCGCACAGTAAAACTAAAGTACAATAGATAAAAAAACTGAAAACAAAAAAGGAAAAACGAAAAATTTGCAGTTGCTACCCTTTACGTTCCTACAGCAGTATTGCAAGATACAAAAATTAATCAAGCTAAATCTTGAAATATATAAATACCTTTTGTGCACAAATGTAAAGGATAAATACAGCTTTTAAAAACAACAAATGCGCACGGATACTGCAGCTACGTGTTTCGACGTTACAAGGAACGCCTTTTAATGCAAAAAAAATTGTGAGCTTATGGGTGCACAAACATCCGGTTTCTTGTAACGTCGAAACACATCTCTGCAGTATCCCTGCGCATTTGTGTTCTTTTAACGTTGTATTTATCCTTCAATATTAAATCTTGTTTTAGTAAAGACTTTACTCAGGTCCGGTCTGCATACGAAAATTTACCATTCTTTTAAAGGGGACCCACAAATAATAATCAAACTCGGATCAGAACAGATCTTGCTTCTAAGAAACAAGGTCATATTTAACAATACTACGAAATTATGCGAATGCTTTTTACTTCCTTTTACGTA
>JAXGGA010015380.1:0-29318 GCA_038373865.1 Uloborus plumipes
TTTTGATTAGTAATACTGTTAAAATCAAGGTTTCTAGCCGGGGGGGGGAGGGAGCAGGTGACGTCTAAGGCCCAGAGGTCCCCCCTTGCCACAGGACCGTTTTTTACTGTTTCATAAATTTTAAACTCCAAAAATCTAATTCTGTACACAGATAAATTTAATGTTCCTTCAAATTCATACTCTTTTATTCAGTGTTAGAATGCTCTAAACAGATAAAAATTTTATTCAAAAATAATTCTCAAAAGAAAATGTGTTCAATAACTTTATTTTAAAAGCCAGTATATTAAGCTTCATAGTGACTGTAGTTAAGTTACATTATGAATGTTAATTACTATATATGAATTAACTATGCGAATAGTTCTTATTTCAATTATATGATTGACATTATGCATTAAGTTAAGTTGTTGAAGTTCCACGAAGAAATAAATTATAGAATGAACATGAATCAGTCCATGAGTTACAAAAGTGTTCTTCTTTTCTGGATGTTTTGAAAGGATTTAATCAGTCTAAAGGTCCCCTTGGTCCCCAAGTCACCGTCACATTAGGAACCACGTACAGTTCGCGAACAGCCGACACAGCTTCACCGTGGAAAATGGCAAAAGCAGGGTCGATTTTTTTCCTCCTGGAATCTGCTCTACCTGTTGGAAGGAAGCATTCGTCGGCGTAGCTCTGGAAGTAAATGGAGTAGATTTCGTTCCTCTCCAGGAAAAGGGGCTCCAGGAACACGAGGCTTGATTCTGCCCAAGACTCTGGGGGCGCTTTCGGGGTGGTCCTTCGCAGAACGCATCGGGTCCAGCCGATGCGTTGTCTTCGAAGTTCGGATCCGTCAGACTCGCGGAATAGTCTCACGTAAGCTTCAATCCTTTGGGAATACAAATGAAAGTAAATGTCAAGGGAAAAATGAATGGAAATAGTAAGGAATTGGCTCCACAACAGCAGAAAACCGACCGAAACCGAAGGCAGAAACCGAAAATCCGGGTACTTTCCGTTTCCTTCAAATTCCAAGTACCCGAATTTTCGGTTTCTGCCTTCGGTTCCGCTGATGAGGAGCCAATCCCTAATGAGAGGAAATTTCCAATTTAGCAGAAAAAAATTCATACATAGTTTTTTTTGTTTATCGTGAAAAAATATTAAAGGTCTTTATGCGTTAGAAGCATATCTAGTTATTTTGTTATTCATACATTGATGTGTGTCGTTCATTGTATAAGTGGTTCATCTCCATTTCTTTAAAGCGGATTTGTGTGTTAAATGGTATCACATTTAATTGTATGTCTTAGTAAGAAAGTAAAGCAAAGCACTTTTCCAAAGATAAGTATCTAATGACAAATAGTAGCTGAACACTTATTCTTCTCTAAAGAAACATTAGCAGCGGATTTTGCACAATAAGGCATAGTAAAAACATTTAAAAGGAGATAATTCGCTTTTACACTGAGACACATAATGAAAGAAACAAGTTATGAAGAAGCTTTAGAGTCTGATAAAGTTAGAAGAGAAGGATCTGTCTTTGTAGAAGTGAAATCTCAGCAGATTTGCTCACGGTAGGATTTCGTTCTTAAATTTAAGGATGCCTTTTTTTAGAGTTTATAACAAGACGTTTGAGCTGTTTAAATGAGTACTTTTCCGTACTCTACTGTTATTTTTTAAAAGTAGAGATATATCTCTTCATCAATTGTCTAGGCCTCCAAATTCTTTCAAATATACTTTTATCTGAGCTAATCTATTGAAAAAGAAAATGTGCCTATTTTACGCCAAAAGAAAAACATTAGTTAATGTAGAAATAATATAATATCTATCCTTTGAAGCTTCGAGGTGTTATGCTTCAGTAAATTTCAACTTACTTATGAACTTCTTTTTTAGAAACAATTTGAATTCAAGAACTTTTTTGAATTATGTAAGAAAAAAATTCATTGGGAAACACGTTGAAAAACTGAATTATACCAAATATTTCCTCCGATGTAAAACATCTGGACTGAGCTAGGGAAAATAATAATTTACAACTAAATAAAGCGAGAAAAGTTTTAATTTACAAAAGTAAATTATCTAAAACTAAAAAGTAATAAATTAGGAATATAATGACGAAATTTTATTCGTTTGTACTACGGGGGATTTTTTCCGTTCCCAAATTTAACAGAAGTTGCATTTTGAGAAGAATTGTATCAAAGAAAATTATATACTTGGAATAGAAAAAATATATTATTAATGTCAACAATTTTATCTTTCGCTACTGGGGGAAAATATTGAGTGCATGTAAGGAATCTCGCTTCTCCCACTTATTTCCCTAGCTTCGTCAACATTAGGTCCAAGGAAAATTCTCGGCAATTTTAATTCAAAATTTTTCCTGTCTTAAAACAAGAAACTAAAATATATTCGTGTAGTACTCTCATTTTCGGAGCTAAAAATAGTACCTAGAATTATTGTTTCTTTTGTGTTTTTCACACATAAATAAGAGATTAACTTTCTGAGGTGGTAAGCTTGAAACTTTGAATTAGTTTGATAATTAAATCAATGATAATAAAGAGTTTTTATCCTAAACTCTAGAATACATATTGAGAGTAACTATTCTAGTTATAAAATATGTCTGCAAAAATAAAGAATAAAAAAACTTTGACCGTGTAATTTAAGCGTTGTCATTGAAATAATTTACCTGCAAAAAAATATATATATATAAAAAGAAGAGAAGAAGAAATCATTTAAAAGCGTAATTTTTTTAACTTTCTTTACTTTAGGCATTTGGAATAATTTGCATTTACTCAAATTCAGCAGCTTAGATAAATCAACGCCATTTTTTTTAAGCTAATGCATAAACTAATATTTCAATGGAGAGAAATTTAAAAAAAAAAAAGATTTTGACTCAGATTTAGTTTATTTAATATAAATATTTGTTTTCAGGAAATAATTTTTGCAATAGATAAAATAAGAAATATTTTAATTAGGGGAGAGTGGTAATGAATGGGCCACTTTTTGGTTCTGAATTTTTGTAATTTTTTCTAACACTTTGTTTTAACTCTAAATTGGTGTTTTAGTTACTTTACTTATCTGGCTATCTAAAAAAGTCATAAAAGTTGGATTAGCACCTGTCTATAATGAATTATAATAGAAAATAAAAATTTTGAAATTTGGCCCATTCAACCCCACCTATGGGGTTGAATGGGCCATCGAAGGTAATGAATGGGCCACTAAATGAATTCAATGAAAACATGTGGATTTAATCTTTTATTTGCTGAATATGACAAAATAAATGTGGCACTTGACATGATGATACAAAATCATACTGATTTAAAATTATATAAACATCAAAACTGATGCAATTAAAATAAAACTGATGCATACCAATTGTAGCAGAAAAATGACTAAATAATGAGATTGTAAGAAATAAATAACATCAAATATATATATATAAAAATAACAGATAATACACACTATGATTTAACAAAATTTATGTATTTCAAAAATAATATTAAAAATCACTTTCAAAAACTTCATCTTCATTATCAAACTTGTCAAAATTCAAAATTTTTTTTTAAAATTTACTAGACTTTGGGAATAAGAAATATCTAACTTAAGTTACCAAGAAAGAAAATGAAATTGTACTGTGAGGAATATAATATGAAGGAGAGAGGGGGGGTTTTCAAGCCACGCACTGCGACCAGAGGTCTATTGTATACTATAGGAATGTAATATAGATCTGCAAGTTATATTTAGAAGTTAATACAAGCCTATTTTGACGACAGTAATCTTAATCTATCTATGACAGTCAGTTGTGTTTCATATTAATGCGAAAATCCAAAGAAAAGGAAGAAAAACAATATTTAGGTGGCCCATTCATTACCATGACATAGTAGCCCATTCAGCCCCACCTGTACTTTTGGAATACATTTAGGTTTTTTGAGTACATTGAATTTAGATAACATCAAAATACATCTTAAGATTAGTTTATAGATATGGAAAGACTAGCTTATACATATGTATGCAGTGAAATACTTGGTACATTTTAGCTAGGAAATGTTTTACTAAAAAGGGAAAAACTTACTTTTCAGTCAGATTCTTGACCATGCCACTCTAGTTTGAAAATGGCTCAGTGCAAACGAATGAAAATTGGATGAGTTTAGTAGAACAAATAGCTACATCTATTGGTGGCATCAAAAAAAAATTCATGCAAATACTTTTTCATATTTTGTTAGTGGCCCATTCATCGCCATGGCCCATTCATTACCACTCTCCTCTACTCGTCATAAAAAAACGTCTTCACTTAAAATCGCAAATTAAAAGTTATTGTTTCTGAAACCAAAACATTTAATCATTCAAACCACCACCAACAAAACAAAGACAGTCCCCAAACATTTTTTCCTCCCCGTCTGAAAATCGCACTCCCGCCGCCCATCGAAATCAAATTTAGAATAATCAATACTAAGCCTCATACGCAAAAACCGTCCAATAAAAGCAGACGGCGTGAATCCCCTAGAAGTGTTTTCCCCGCCGAAGGGACAATGTGGCCGGAAAGCGGGAAAGTCTGTCGCGCCGGGGAAAACGATTTCGCAAGGGTAAATCTCGCTCTGAAGGGGAAAGGAATTGCATTCAAATGGAGCAGGCGAGTGGTCGGGAGCTTTTCCCTGATTAGGATTTGTTGCCGTGATTTGATAGATATTCAGCCTGTCTGCTTCGATTATTCCCGACAATATCGCAAATTCTTCTCGCAGTAAGAATTTGGTTTTTTAAGTTTTAGAAAAATGATACAATGAATATTTAATCAGTTCGATACAAAAGAATTTTATTTGTATTTGGATGGATAAAGAAGTGATGGATTAAAGAAGAAAAAATTTTTTTAAAGGTTGAAATTGTTTTATTTGGGTACTTAATTATTACTGCAACCAAGTTTGGCACCGTTAACTAGTTTGTACACAGTATATATACTAGGGATGCACCGAATGAGCAAATTGGTGGATTACCTATTACTGATTAATCGGCTTATTGATAATTGGTAGATTAATTGGCAAAGCCGATTAATGACCAGGATGATTATTTTTGTTGTTTCTAATCTCCCATCTGGTCCGATGGAGTCAGTCCAGATCAACGAATCCGTTGACATTAATGAAACCCGATACCAAAAGGAAAGTAGTACGGATATTCTCCCAGTTCAAATCCAAACAGTTCAAGATATGTTGAGGTGAAGCCTGGTCATGGTGACACTTAGGGCAGAGAGGATATGTTTTACTGCCCTCAGAATATTTAAGGCCTTTTATGTGACCACTGGCAAGTCAGGGCAAGCAAGTGTTGGACTGCCTGTCACATGGGAGAGATAAGGAGATTCCCGGTTTTTTTAATTTGTACTAGTGATGGAAGGGTGGAATTAACCACTTCTCCTTATTTTTGGCCAACAACTCAAAAGATGTAAACTCTGGAGTAGAGGGGATGGGATTGTTTAATCCCATCCCCTCTACTTCACCTCATTGGTTAGAGTGTCGGCCAATTCATTTCCGTGTATCGAGATGATTATTTTTAATGCTACCAATTTCACCATTTTTTTTCTTTCTTTTACAATTCCGACTTTAAAGAATACTAGTAATTTAGTTCAGAGAGAAGTTTTTTTTTTTCCATTTTTCAAATTTTCCCAAACTAAATTAAAAAAAAAAAAAATACCCAATTTCTTTGAACCAATGTTCATATTATTACAACAATAACAACAAATTATTGTTGTTATTGTTGTATTGTTCAAACAATAACAACAATAATGTAGTTTATTGTTGATAAAATTACATTAACACATAATATAATTAAAACATTTTTAATTTTGCCAACTAGACCTGAAATTTAGATTTAAAAAAAATAGGGAAGGCTGTAGTGAGCTCTCTAATTTAGGAGTGATCTTTTAATTTAATCTCATTTTACAATTATTAGTAATAATTTAATTCAAGACTTTTATTCTTTGAAAATTAAAGGTTATATGAAAGTAGGGAATCTGGAATGTGAGGCATAGTGAAATGATAAAATATTTTCATAGTTTGCTGCACAGCCAATCTAGCAATATTTCACTAAGTTCCTAGACACATAATTGATTCCTGTCAACCAAAATAATAGCTCCAAAGATTAACGAAAACAATTACACGAGTCATTTTTTTAATTTGATACCTTTATTGTAAATTCGTGATTTTTCAAAAATACTTCTTGTTATAAAATGTTTGCAATTATTATTTAAACTATTAATTCAGATCTACTGATGTCCAGTGAAGTCCTTATTTAGTTCATATTAGGCATTTTTTGATCTTAAATGTTCAATGTAATTTTTCAAATGCACGTGTAGCAAAGTGAAATAGTTCATTTCGTTTACTTATGCATTCATTTATTAATCACGTACGTATTTCTTCATTTTTTATTTATTTACATTCTTTTACTTAATTATTTACTTATTTAGTCACTCATTAACTCATTTACGTATTCGTTCTCTGTTTCATTCACTCGTGTATTTTTTCTCACATATTAATTAATTCATTTATTCATACATTTACTTTTTCTTAAATGTTTCATTAATTATTAGTTTTTTCGTTTATTTAGGCATTCATTTAATGTAAATTACTGTTAATCGTCGAATAGAAAAAATTTCGTAACAAAAATATTTTGTTTTTCACTTTGCGCCATGATTTTTTGAAGTGAAAATTTTCCACATTTTTTTGAAAGTACAAAATAACTGCCAAAGATGAAAAATAATATTTCAACGAAAGTTGTATTACAAAATATATTATTCCTTCTTTATGTACAATTATTTTTAGAACAAATTTCCCATTTGCTCCTTTTGAAGTAGGTAAGTAAACTTAACTATTTCACTTTGCCCCACATTCCGCTACTATGCTCAGGGAAAAGTATTAGCGCATTAAAAGTGTTGCAACATTGTCTATTATTGTATATTTATTCAAAATATAAAAATTTATTAAAAAATTTATGTAAACTTTGAGGATTTTTTTTTTATATTTCATTCTTCGAATCATTTGTTTCGTTTTTACTCACTACACTTTCGTACTACATATTATACTTACGTTTGCAGAAAATAATTTATTTCTTGTTTTTGAATTTATTCATAGTAGCATTGTTCAAGGAATACTAAAAGCAATTTTACTTAAAACATTTTTTTTTCACCAGTTGATCAGCCAAATTTGACTGATTATAAATAAAATGAAATATTCATGTTTTCGCAATCTAATGTAAAAGGTCAGGAATTTAATTATTCCTAATAGCATCATAAAAATATTAGCTGTGAAGGTTATCTTTTAATATTCTATTCAGTTTTACACACTGTATGAACTATTTGTTTTATTTTTACTCTATACGCTTTTATACTACATATTATGATATGGATTGCAGAAAATGAGATTTATTTCCTGTTAATAAAATATCCATCATAAATTCTTGGTGAAGGTGTGAAAAAATAGTATTTAAAAAAACATATTTTCCGCCGATTAATCAAAAAAAAAATTTGTCATTTATTAATAATCTGCCAATAGGGCGGAATTTAACCATTTTAAATTATTTACTATCACTCTAAATGTTTTACATTTCTTTAGGAAAAACTATTGTGTTGACTTCACTCGTTATATTAGCTAAATTATATTTTTTTTATTTAAATTGGAAAAGATCCAATCCTTCATTACTTACAAAGTCAAGTTAAAATTCTATTTCATGACGAAAGTTTTACAATCCTAAAAAAAAGTAATACTTTGACCTTAGACAACCCAGCTGATTTCATCGTCATCAATATTTAATTCTCCTTATCTTTCAGGAAGAACAAAAACAAACAATGGCGTATTTGGAGGGTAATGTCTGGTGCACTTGAGATGAGTAGTTGTGTGTATACCCTCCAAACCCAATTCACTTCTGCCGCGCTGTCAACATCAATAATGCAGATAAAAAGAAGTCACATGTCTGATTATTTTCCTGAAAAAAGCAGCGCGGATAACGATGAGATAAGGGAGTGATTATATCTCTGCGTAATGTCCACTTTCGGTATTCGAATACTGAGATTTTGAGATAGCAGTCATGATTGGGGGAATTCTTTTTTTAAAGAGTTACTCTATTGCGTGCAACCACTTCAAGAGCTTTTTTTTCTTTTTTAATTTTTTAAGCAGCAGTTTTAATCAAGCTTGATTGCTGCTCTAACGTTGTAAAATCAAAAACAGCTTTCTTACGATTCGAAAACGCTCTTGTGCGACATTTTATAAAATTTTTCAAATTGGAGTGCTGAAAATTGCAAAATTTGAGCAAAATAAATTAAAAACTTGAGCATGAAAATAAAAACGAATTATCTCAACAATTATTATTTCACAGGAGAAACCAGGGCTTTGGAATTGAAGTCGGAGTTGCATATTGTACGGACGATGCAGATTGCATCAAATGATAGAATCCTGTGTTCCAACTAGGGAGGCACCGATAAGCAAATTAGCCGATTGCCGATTAATCAACAGCTGATAATCGGTCGATTAATCGGCTTAGCCGATTAATGATAAGTATGATTATTTTAAATACTACTAATTTTACTGTCACTATTTTTTTTCTTTTGCAATTACAATTGTTGAAATAGTTAATTTATTTTTGAGAGAAGATTTTATTTCTTTCCATTTTCCCATCAAAATTGTATTCAATTTCTTAGAGCCAATTTTCGTAATTACAATAACACAAATTCAATATATTAACTGGACATGTAAATTATTAAAACAAAGGGGGAAGGGGAGTCTGTGGTGAGCACACTAATTTAGGAGTGCTTTTAAGGAAGATTCTTTAAATATTAGTAGAGTCATTTAATTCAAGACTTTTGTCTTTTGTGAAAATAAGGTTATCTACATGCACTATACTAAGGAAAAAAGTATCGATGCATGAAAAATGTTGCAATATTGTCTATAAGTGTATATTTATTCAAAATATAAAAGTTATTTTTTTTTTAATTTATATTAACTGTGAGAATTATTATTGCTATTAATAAAATTACCGTAAAATGGGGTGTATAGGAACAGCGGGGTCAATCGGAACAAAACTTCCCGACTGTACAAAGAAATTCTTCATAAATATACTATTGGGTATTTTTCGCCATTAATTTTTTTTATAGAAAGGTAAGATCATAGGAAGTAGGAAAAAATTACTTTTGTCAATCTGTCAACGCTACTGGCTTCTAAGGAGGGCTGCACGTGGAATGTTAGAAAATATCACATTTTCATAGGCTGCAAAACTTCATATGCAAGAGCAAATCTTCTTATATTTAAAAACTAAGAGTGGTATGTTTCAATTATACATGTATCTAAACAACAGAATACCACGTTAGAATTTACATTTTTTATAAATTGTGTCATAAAAATGAAGAATTCTGAAAAAGGACATAGGAAAAAAATTTGCGGGGTGAATCGGAACACTTAGTTCTGTTGTTCCAATTCAAACTTATTTGAAGGAAACTGTTTAAAAAATCAAGATTCTAACCCCAATTCTTCTAATCAAGACAAGGACAAGGATTTATTACTGTTTATCCCTTCTTGTGAGCAACTGGATCTGAAAATGACAAAAAGTTGCAGATTTCAAAAGAATTTTTCTCCAGGAGACTTCTTTTTACTTAAAATACGAGGGGGAAGGTCACATAGACTTTATGTAGTAAAAGTCCAGCACACAGACAGTGATGAATAAGCGAAAAAATATTTCAGGACAATCCCCGAAACCTAGAGAGTTCCAGAAACTAAAGAAAAGGCCGAGTTCATCCCAGGAGATGTTATGAAAAAACTTAAGACAAGTCACGTTTGCTAGTTTTAAGGACAAGTACATATTTGTGGACGACATGAGTGACTTCTATTCATGTTAAATCTTTGTATTCCAATTCAAAAGCATTTCTTAAAATTACTTTTCATTTTTCATAAGTTCAAAATTATTTTGAATTTTGAGAAATTATAAACGTTTACTGGTATTGAAATTATACATTTATTTGGCAGTAATTATCTGTTCTTATTCTCCCCCATCAATATTACTCATGTTTGTAAGACCTATTACAGGTTAAATTGAAAAAAATAAAAATTTTAACATGTGTTCCGATTGACCCCTATCAGCGGGGTGATTCGGAACACCCATAATTTCCTATATATTTTAATAATTATTATTCAAAATGTTTTGTCTTTGCTCGGAATATCAAAAGTAAAGCAAGACCGAAGTTTTGACCCAAAAAATCAAATTTAAAAAAAAATCTTTTAACTGCTTTTTTTACAATCAAAGCTGAAAAGTGTTCCGATTCACCCCATTTTACGGTACTTATCATAAATTTTTGCTGAAGGTATACTTGAAAAATAATATTTGAAAAAATATTTCCCCCCTCCGATTATTAATAATTGGCAAAGGGGCCAATTATGGCCATGATTAATCGGTACATCCCTAGTTCCAATGAATTACACAGGAACATTTGGAATGGTACTCACTGTTCAGAAGTTCCCACTTCGATCATCATTCCGATGAGCAGTACGTCTCGATCGAAGGACACTTGCAAGCAGAGACTTCCTTCGTCAGTCCTCTTAGGTTCCACTATGTCCTGCCAGGCACTGCAGATGCGTAGGTGACTGCAGTGGGTGAGAGTGTCTTCTGGGCTAGTGTATCTCTTCCTTCCGCACAGGCAACTGTTGAAACGGGAAAGGGCAACTTCTGGAATGTGGTTTTCATTTTTTATGGAAGCCATTCTGGAAAACAAAAATATTTTAGCTATCGGCCCGTAATCTTACTTTTCGCCTCTGGCAGGCACTTAAGTAAAAAATACTCTTTTAGCACATATTTATAGTCTTGTGCAGGGTGATCGAAACATGTTTGATCAGAAAAGTGGCCAGTTTACTGGCTTGGAGACCCCGTTGCATCTTAGAGTCGCTTTGTCTATTATAAAACTGCCGAAAGCGTTTACCATATGCATTTTATTTACCCTTCAGATCCCGTTTTGGAGTGGGGAATCTCGCAATTATGGCAGTTGCCACGTGGTAAATTCGCACTCTGTCAGAAGGGGGTTTATAGGGAGCGATTACAAGCAAGAGTCACACCAGAAAATCTAAGGCGTTCAGAACTGAAATGGATCAACTTCATGAATGACTTGATTCACTTTAGCTCTGAACCCATCATTAAACACAAAGCACTTTGGTAACTATTATATTAAACTTTCCGAGTTAAAATAGATCAAGTCGTTCACGGATTCAACCCACTTTAACTCCAAATGCCAAATATGCTAAAGAACACGATGTTGATGGATACATGAGCCCGAAACCACAAGTTAAAGGTTGGGAAACTATTACACAAATCAGTTACACAAAGACGATTTTACCCAACATTTTAACTTTTAAAAAAAGATTTTTTTTTAAATTGTAGCCGGTAGCTCTAATATACTCGTCGCTACGACAATGTAATAATCAAATTTTCTGAATTGCTAAGAGTTTCATGAATGCACACATTTCTCACTGCTGTGAAGAACCTTGTTTACTACGAGTGGGAAAATATATTAAACTCCTCCACAAGGTGTACAAGGTATTACACCTTCAGTTCAGTTATGGCTCTTCTAGACTGACTGAATCGCAAATAAGAGCGTAATGTCGTATGTGGATATTGTAGTTTTGCTAAAATTGCAAGCAAATAAGTTCTTCGGAAATTAGCTTCCAATTCTGCCTTAGCTTCTGCCATATTTATTTTAGGAGCTTTTCTAGTAGGTCAGAAAAGTGTCAAGCTATGTTACTATAAACATATGTAAGTTTTCCCTGAAAATTCTTGATTTAATCTAAAAAAATAACAGGCTGTTTTTTGAGAAGAGTTCTTCAGAAAGATTCCAGGATAATTTCAAAGTGGTAACTTACTATTAGCGGAAACTTACCTGTTTCCAGATATGCTATTGTGAGAAATTAGGCACTCTAGCTGTTCATAAGTTGACCAGAACATTTCGGAATCATTTTTACAGTGAGAAAGTGGAAATCTCAAAACAAGGAATTTCTAGAATATACTTGCTACCTATTGATACATTCTCAATTAAATTACAGTCAAAGTGGTGGATAAAAGTTACAGAAGGAATTAAATTATACACACTGATAAATATAATAATAATATGAGTACCCAATTACAAACTTAGGCAGCATCACATAATTTACTAGTGCTAGTAGAGCAGTGTTTGTATTGCCATTTCTTAGGCATCGAGTGCAGCCTTGGTATAACAGAAAAAAATGTTCGTCGTGAATCGTTTTGTATGGGAGTCTGAAATTTACCTACTAGTTGTATCATTGCTTTTGTAGCAAAAATTTGGGACATGTGGATGCTTCACACCCTTTTTCAAATAAGCTGAGCAACTTCAAGTACCTTATGAGGACAATGAGCTCGTCTAGAAAAGTTGCTACGGATTCATCTGTCAAAAGTCTGTTGCTTTTACTGCAGTGCATCCGACCCCAGCGCCAGATGCCCCAAAATAAATAAGCTTCGTCAGGTACGTTGAGACAGTCCGACTGTAATAGCCGGAGCAAGGTTCTTTTGCTAAGCTCCAGAACGAGATCTGTACCGAATACTAATAGAGCATGCCTTTGTATGAGAGATCTGAAAGAGAAAAAAGAAAGTAATTTTGTTTTCTATAAGGCTACCGTCTAAAATACAAATTTGTTATCTTAACAAATTATCGTCAAGTGTAACTAAATTCTTAGTAATTATTACTTATAGCAGCTTTTTTTTTTTTTTTTTAATTTGATCATAAATAATTTAAGTAGCCTAGTTACAGATAAAGAAAAATATCGTTTGCTACTCAAAACTAAATTAATTTTGAAAAAAAATAATGGAATTATTCAGCATTTTTTACTTATGTCTTGCCAAAGTTTGCATATGTTATTTTCTAATTATGCATTGGCAGCAACTAGCTTTGTATTACGCATTGTTTTTTAGAATAGAGATTTAAAAAATAATCCAAGTTCGAATTCGATGTCAATTATTGAAAATTTATTTTTCCTTATTTTTTGAATTAATTATTGATTACCATTCCTAAAGAGTCATTTTAAGTGTCTGATGGTACTGTCTGTAAGTTGTGCAGTATAATAAGGTGACTTGACGAATATCTCAGTAAATGGGGACAACCAACACCAGTTATTAGTCATTATTTGTAGAGAATTAGAAATTTCATCCCTATTGCATACTTTTTAACGTAGAAATTAACTATTGCAATGTTTCTAAAACGCAAAAACGTACCTGCAAATATCTCTAATTGAGCAGTTGCCAACAGGTGTAACTCTCTGTTCCAGCTCCTCTAAAATTTTGCATGCTTGACTTACAGTTAAGTCTGGTAGCAATCTGTCTTCCAGCGTTTCTCTCAAATCGTGTAATCCATATTTTTCTGAAGCAATTATTAAATCTGCACTCGCTTCTATGGGCATCTCGCTTGTGTAGACGTATCTGCAAAAGGAAAGAATAAGCCTATTATAGTACACAAAGTCTTATGCACTGAAATGCTTTCTAATCTGAATTTCCATTTATCATGCCCATTTTCTTGATAAAATTGAACAAACATGAGTTCTTGTAAACTTAAAGATACCGTAACAAATTACTCTATAACACTGCGGAGCTTGTCTAAGAAAGTTTAGGACTTATTTTGTTGGTGAAAACCACAGAAAACTAGCAGATAATAAAACAATTTCTTTTTTCATTAGTAAGCCATATATACGTATTTTATTAGAAAAACACTTTGTGATTTTATTAAACGTTTTCCAAAAAATACTCGCAATTTTGCTTGATAGTGCGCATCAATTTTTACGCAGCTATTTAAAAACTTTTTTCCTCCCTTGCAACCATTTTCTAAAGCAGCTAATTTTATAGTAATAAACTGTAAAATTGCTAATTTTACTTATAAACTGTAAATTGCCAATTTACAGTAATAAATTGCAAAATTGATAATGTTAGTTTATTACTGTGCATTTTATAGTTTTTAAACTGGAACGTCTGCTGCCAGTATTATACTGCTATTTTTACCGTATAATGCAGCTAATTTTGTGGTAATAAACTGTAAAATTGCTGCTTTACAGTAATAAACTGTAAAATTGCTGCTTTACAGTAATAAACTGTAAAATTGCTGGTTTTGCAGTTTATTACTGTGCATTTTATAGTTTTAAACTTTAACCTCTGTTGAAAGTGTTTAAACTGTTAAAACAGCGGTTTATTTTTTGCAGTGTATGGGAGCTAAAGTAGGAATAGTTGCGTCCTCATCCATTGAAGCGTTTGTTTGAAGCTGAAAAAGTTTCTAACTTACCTCAACAGACTGATGGCAGTGTTGGGTTCCATACTCAGTACGGTGAGTGGCACCGGCTTCTCATCTTCCGGTCTTTCCTCCAGCATCAACCGAAAACCCGGTGACCTGTTGACCAGCATTAACGAGTGTGCAGGGAGCCTCCACGAAAATCCATTATGTCGGACTTTTAAAGTGACGTCACTCAGACGTTCACTTAGAACAAGGTCCTTCGACATCTTGCACCTCTCTGTGGAAAAAAAAAAGAAAATAAGTTACAACCATTTTGCTATGACTTGTATTTTATCAAATAGTTATTCATTTTATAGAATTTTATTTTTACGGGGAGAACTAAAAGTTTTCAAGACTTGGTAAAAATCCCTGCTCATTTACTGGAAGGTCGTTGATTAGTAAAAGCATGGCTACCTGCGATCCTTAAGCGGCTAGCCAGACGCGCCGGAGAACAAAGGAAATCTCGTACAAGGCGAAGTTACCGTTGTCGCCGCTTGTGGCGCTGATATCCTAGGGTTGGTTTGCGCGTATTTCTGCTATAACAATCTAGATTTCGCTTTGCTTTTCAGTGAAAACCGCGTTATTTCTTTCAAGTGATTTTTCTGTTCATGCATTATTCATCGAAACACATCCCACGATACTTGATTGCACATTAATTTCATGTGTTCTTTTTTTTTTTGTGAATGTTGTTTTCGAGTGTCTATTGCAAAGTATTGACGAAAATCATTTTCATTCTTTTCGCAGGCACTTTTTTTTTTTTTGTATTTTAGTTTGCAACTTAATTCACAACTGGTACTGGCGCTATAAGAACGTTGGTGTGCTCATTGTCTTCACTTAAAAATAATCTGAATCTCTGAAAAGTTTAAATTCATTCATATATTCATTATATTATTTTATTTTATTAAACTTTTTTTTTTTAATTTTCTTTATTTAGTTTTTGAGATTCGTTAATTTTCTGTCAAATACAAAATTTTAATAGGAAAGCAATTTGAATTGATTGGGGGGAAAAAATGAATTATTTGGCTGAGCTGCACATGCTAAGATCTCAATATCTGTCCTTCTTCTTTCTTTTATTTTTCCTTCGTTCTCAGGCTATTTTCGTGGCACAAGGTTTTTCATTGGTTGTTGCTTTCATTTTTATATTGCATGATTATTTGAATATATTTCACCCTAAAAAAATAAATAAATAAAAAACATTAAAATAAAATTTTCTTAAACATATGAGGAATTAAAATACAGAAGCGCCGAAGAAAACGTAAAAGTTCAATTAAAATGCAGTTAGATGCAGGCCCGTCCTTCCGAATTGGGGGACGGGGGGTCAATTAAAATACAGTTTTGTATTACCATTTACCTTTAAACTCTCCTTTCGCTATCTTTCTACAGTTTGTGACTGTTTCTTCTATTCCACTTCGCAGGAATGTTCATAGAAATATATTCATTAACTCAAGCAAATAGAATCAAAACTCCTCACTTTTCAATTTCAAAAAGAACTTTAATTTTACACAATTCCTGAAAATAAAATATTGCTCTCTGCCAACGACGGACGAGAAGAACCAACATTAGCTTCAATCAAAAATATTTCAACTGTTCTATCTCTTTCTTTTTCTTTCTTTCTTTCTTTTTTTTTTTTTTTTGTCGTTTCCATTATTAAAAAGCAATAAGTAGCATGATACAGAGATATATGAACATTTCAGACGATAATAAATAGAAAATGTTAAATGTAAATCACAGCTGACAAAATTTGCAAAGAGAAGAATCGGTGACTAAATTAATCTTTATGCATGTATGTATCATATGAACCACGACAACATGGCAAAAGAGAGAAATCCCTTGACAAGCAGCTTGTACGGCAATATCTGAAATATTTCCACCAAAATATCGCTGAAAAAAAGTGTGTATTATCCGCTTCACCCTTTATGCCCGACGGAACTCAGAATTCCCGCTTACATTAATTTTATATTATGAATCCTATATGACTGGAATCATGCTGAAGCTTTTAACCCTTCATGTCCCAAATTAATTTATCAAATTTTGAAAATCAGTAGGGTCTAAGGCCCCCTACGAGTTTGGGCCCCTAAGAAAACTGTTTCCGATTTCAGGTACCATCTGTCGGCCTTTCAGCGAAGTTCAAGGAGTGGTACTTGGAAGCTTCAGCATGATTCAAACCATATAGGGTTCATAATACTAAATTAATATAAGCGGGACTTCTGAGTCCCGCCGGGGCATAAAGGGTTAAGTACTACTCCTTGTACTTCGCTGAAAGGCCGCCAGATGGTACCTGAAATCGGAAACAGTTTTCGTAGGGGCCCTAAGGCGTGGGGGGCCTTAGACCCTACTGATTTTCAAAATTTGCTAAATTAATTTGGGACATAAAGGGTTAACAAAGTCACAGCACAATACATGGAAGTTATGATAGAACATTGTTAAAAATCGTTTCGAACAGCAAAGTCAAAACGAATTTTAAATTTCATAACACAGATCGCCTGAATTTTCGATCTCAATGTTAAACACAATCTATTTATAAATATTTACATTCCTTCATCTCATTTCAAGTGATTCATTTCATAACTTCAAATATAAAATGAATCCCATCAGCTCACAAACGGAAAATCAACAGTCCAAAATGAATCTTTGAAGTCTTTAAGAATAAGCGCATGAAATTCACAGAAGCAATATATTATTAATGTCGAGTGGATGGTTTGAAATTTTATCAGTCTTTACACACATTGCGATATTTGAGTCTCGTAAAAGGTGGTCGAAGCTTTTATGTAACATGTCAATATATTAATGCCTATTTTCTGGACAAAGTGATTTTGTTAAATCAAAATATTCATGGATGTGAATACTGAATTCAATGTACTCTCAAGTTTTAAGTTGCCATTTGAAATGAAAATTTGTTTCTAGTTTCAAAAAAAATGAAAATGAAGTAAAAATAAGTAAATAAAAATCAAAAATTAAGTTTGTACATAAAGCGAAAAATTATCTTTCTGCTGTAGCATTGTGGAAAATTTAACGCAGCTAATTAAAAGTATGTCCTGACACGATTATTTTTCACAAAGTATAAGGTCGTAAACGCAAAAACGAGTTCTTTACGGGGGAGGAGGGAGCGATCGTAAAAACTGCTTAATTCTACATACGAGTAGGTGTAAAAACGTTAGGAATAATTGATTTTGTTATTTTAACTGAAAATATTCGATCTAAAATGAACGACGAAACAATTGTGCTCAAAATCAAGACAACGATTACTAGTAACTTAAGAGAAGGGCTCAAACAATGCTCACATGTAATTTTACTTCAAAACTCTATAGACTTACTGTCGAAACTCCATCGAAGGAGTTTCGATGGTAACGGGTGGAATGATGCCGTGTTGTCATACAGCGATGTTTCTCGTAACAGATTTTAAACTGGAAGTTCTGTCAAGAACTAAACGAGCCTACTTTCCCGTACATCGACATCGGCATTCTAGCATCTGATCATTATTCTCTTGATTATCTGAGACTAAAAATTATGTCAAACATACCTTTTTAGCACTTAAAGCTGATTTCTAAAAGCAAAATATACCCCTCTCATCAGATAAAATAGACACATAAAAAGTAAGTAAATGAATAAATAAAGTTTTGTCGCACCATTTAAAGAATGTAACTGTTGCAGTTCTTCCGTAGAAAAATTCCTCAATTGCTTTCAAAAAAAAAATATAAATAAATAAATAATTAAAAGTACAAAGTACATCAAAGAAAAAGTTTTATCAAAGAAAGGAAAAAAAAAGAAAAAGAAAACTCGTCCATTGATAAAATGTCTCGAATTTCACTTTTAATCCGTTGCTAGTTGTTAAATATAAATAAAGAATAAAATGCTCTCGTGAATGAAACATTTTTGTTACAAAAAAAATCGTCTTCCAAAAATAATAATAATAATAAATAAATAAATAAAATAAAACAAATGAGTAAATAAACAAAAAATCGTCTGCACAGTCAGTCATTTTTTCTGAGCCTGCATTTCCGCCATGTTTGCGGAGTCGGAATCAGAGTCCTCACAGAAGGATAATTCAGAAAAGTACTTTACAAACATTATTTATCAAAACCATTTTCTTACAAAGTTAGTTTGAAGGAAATCCGACTTTAAGTTCAGGATCAACATTCAACTTAAATTCCCCCTAGGCGCTAATGGTAATTTCTTTTCTGAACGGTTCAATATTGAACGAAAAATGGTTCAAATCAAAAAGCGAAATATGGGAATGAGCCTCTCCGAGATCTTTCAAACAAAAAAAAGTTTATTCCATTCGGATGGTTCACTCAGAAGTTATTAGGTGGGGAAAGGTTGCTTGAACGGTTCAATGTTGAACGAAAAAATGTTCAAATTGAAAATATAAATACGGTAATGAAGTATCCTTGCTGAGATCCTTCGAACAAAAAAAAAAGTTTATTTAAATCGAACTGCTCACTCAAAAGTTATTAGGGGTGACAGCTTGCTTGAGCGGTTCAATGTTGAACGAAAAATTGTTCAAATCGGAAATGAAAATACGGGAATAAAGTATCCTTGAGAAGATCTTTCGAACAAAAAAAAGTTTGTTCAAATCGGACTGTTCACTCAAAAGTTAGCATCGCGGGACAGGTTGCTTGAACGGTTCAAAGTTGAACCACAAATTGTTCAAATTGAATAATCAAATATGGGAATGAGCTGTACTCGCCGAGATCTTTCCAACAAAAAAAAGTTTGTCCAAATCGGAATGTTCATTCAAAAGTTATTAGGGGGGGACAGACAGACCGACAGACCGACCGACCGACCGACAGACACACAAATTCCCCATCTCAATACCCTACTTTCAAATTTTTAATTTTTCGACATTTATTTCATTTTTTGTTTCTTTTTGACTTTTTTTTACTTGGCGATTTTTTTTACTTGGCGATATTTTTTGGACTTGGCGACATTTTTTGGACTTGGCGACATTTTTTAGATGCATTAAGTTACTTTTAATACTGTTTTTGTCTTTCTTTTATTTTTAACGGGAAAGTAGGCTAAAAAACATACGGTCGCTACTTTCGGCGACTAGGACTTCATTTTTTGGCAGCTATTTTCAATAAAATGGTCACCCATTGACAACTTGCGACCACTAATCTAAAGTTTTAGGATCTGCAAGAACATTTTTAAGCGTACTCTTTTTTTTTTTTTGAAAACGATTAAAAAACGCTGGCACCACTCATTGATGTCAAGCGCAATGGTCCCAAGCGCCAAAGAGCAAGAATAAAGAGAGGAAGTAAAATACTGTTTTCTTTTACGCTTTATTTAAATTTGATATAAATAGTTTTAAAAAATAAAGGTACGAAAATGAAAAGTCTGGTATGCAGCTTCTGGCATTTGCTTGAATTTTGACACCTTGGATTCAAATTATGTTTTTCGCAATACACGAATTGCGATTGAATCGTACTCTTCGGGTTTCTTATTTCAATAAATGTAATGCAATGGAAATGGAGAAGAAATTCACACCCGTCATATTATGACTGAAGGTTTTCTGGATTTGGTAATACTAATCATATGCATAAGAAATGAAAAAAGGAAATGATAAAATGCGGTGATAAAGATAGCTTTATTCAGTCAATTTGCACACGCAACTTATGATAAAGATTATATTTACAGCGCATACCGTGATGTTATTTTTTTTTTAAATGATGGGAATTAGTAATCTAGAAAATGTCCCTTCAGATGAAGTTTTGCTAATTAAGCTCATCGATATAGGTATTTTTTCTGAAAAGACGTAATTTTTAACATTAAAAATCCGCTTTCTAACATAAAAATTTGCTTGAGTTATAAGCGCTGAAAAAAAGAAAAAATGAATGAACGCAAACCGCAGACTTTTTATAATCAGGATGGCGAAAATTAGCTTTTCTGAATCAATATTTAAAACAACGAACTAGACTTATTCTTGTCATCATTTTGGTCTGAAAAATCAAGGAAACCACAACGACGGTCAAGTGGAAGCTATACTGCCGTGCTAAGCGCAAAAGTCGTATGTGCACATTTTTACAAAATTGAGTTATCGCCACCAGGTGTCTCTTTGTGACGTATTTTACCTTAATACAAAATTATATGGTCATTTGAGAACGTTGAATATTTTATAAAAAATTCTGAAAAAGTTTCATCTGAATCAAATACATGAAGGCGCAAAACTTTAAAGAGTCATATCTCAGTCTGAGCTCGACTGCAGATACCACTTTTGCGCTTAACACGGCAGTAAGCAATCATCTTTATTAAAAAAAATGTCAGTTGTATCACGAATCATTTAACTGGTTCTGTTTTCTTAACTACGCTACGTTCAACAGGACAAAAACATTGTCTATAATCAAGGTAATCCAAACAGGATTACTTTTTTTTTTCTCCCTCTCAACTTTCCGGAGCGTTTTAAACACTGCGCTAATCAATATTCACTCACGTGTACATCTATCTCCACCTAACAACTCCGACATACTTTCGATATTGCTAAACATGTTGTTCAGCTTAAGCAGCCCTCTTTCATTCGGCGATAAAATCCAGCGATGGAAAATTGCTGCTAAGAGCAAGAGAAATGATTCATCCGCTTATCACCGAAGAAGCTCGTAAAAACCGAATTATTTTGTAGGCTTCCCCTTCCAGCGGAGATATAAAGAAAGTGGGGAAATGCTGCCGGAGTTTAGCTGGCATTTTTCCTTCCGTATTGTTTACAGTCATTCAATATTCTTCCATTTCTTTATTGAGTTCATCGGGAGAATAAAAGTTTACGATATATATTTTACGTCATGGACTTTGTTGTCTAACGAAACATAAATTCCTTTCAGTGGACGAGAAATTTTGAATAATATGCTTAGAATGTTTGCTTCATATGCTTGAATATTTTACTCACTGTTTGTTCTGTATATTTCATCGTAGATTAGCTTGGAATTGAATTGCTTGCTCTAAAATTCGTTCGTTATCTTTAAATAATTTAAACCTTCCTAATATTTTTTGTTCTTACATAAAATCTTAATAGTTAGTTTCAAACATCAATAATGCTTTTGGTATAAATAATTTTATAAAGTTGACTAAGGACAACTAAAAATCTAGTTGAACCCCTTATAACCAGGGCTGCCAGATTTCAGAACTGTAAATACGGGACAGACTTGGGGAAGGGGAGAGAGATGAAAGCCGAATTTTTACAACCTTGACTTTAACATCAAACGTTTCTCATAACTATACAGGAAGAATAAATACACAATGAGCATATGAATAAAAACTACATTTTTTTACCAGTGCATAGTTATTTTTTACTAATAGTGGGAAAAGTTTTTGCACTAAATATTGGTAATCTTCGTGTTTCTCTGCAATTAACTCCCTTTTTACTGACACACAGGCCCGTCATTTCGAATTTTGGCAGGGGGCAGGAGGGTCGGCAAAGGGTATATATTCTATGTTAAGTCTACCAAATAACAGCAAAAACCACTCTCATTTAAATGCAAATACATTAATTTTCCAAAACCAAGGGGGCAGTTGACCTCCCACCCTGATTCCCCAAATGACGGACCTGTCTTATCGTGGAAGATAGAATTGTCCTTTCTAGTGATGACTAATGTTTAGTATCTACTTTTTCAAAATGCCATACGTACCAATGGAAAAATCTGAATACGTGTAAAATAATTTTAACAACACAAAAATTTTGGTTACAACTGAGCAGACATAGAATTCAACAAGGAATTAACCTAAAAAAATTAAAATTCAAAATTCAATATCCTTAGAAAAAAACTAGTTTTTTAAAGTATATAATTATAAAGATTTTATAACATAAAAATTATTCTAACATATAAATCATATCTGCTACTTGATTTTACTGCTGTAATAATTCTTTCAAAGTTTTGATGTGTTCAAAGTTTGCCATAAAACTGATTACAATTTATATTTGCTTCGTTCATTGTAAAAACAGCGTATCTTCATATTTTTAAAATGCGTATTTGTTTGCTAAATGAAATCACATTTAGTTACATCTTTTAGTTTAAGAGCAAAGAAATGAATATTTCAAAAGATAAATATTCATTGGCTAATAAGAGCTGAAACTTACATTTCTTTCATAAGGAAATATTTGAGAAATGCTTTACATAATAAGGCACAGTAAAATCATTTACAAGGAGCTGCACCCCTTTTACAATGAACTACACCTTTGTAGAATGAACTGTCACTACGATTTCTGCTCTAACAGAACATAAGACCAGCATTATACTTTAGAGCAGAAAAATATCATGATTCAATCAATTTGATTAATTCTATTTCATATTTCTTTGTTTTTCCTAATTTTTTTCTTAAAATAATGTTTTATTTTGTAAAATGTTGCGCCTAGAGTACGGGACTTTAGCCGTCCCGTATCAGGGCTCCCCGGGACGCGGGACAGTTTTTCAAAAAACGGAACAGTCCCTTGAAATCCGGGACGTCTGGCAACCCTGCTTGTAACGCAAGGATAGAGAGACATAGTTTGCTCTCGAGGTCGCGTTATGCCATAAATTGGGGTATTTTAACTGGAGCTTTTTTTTTTCTTTCGAATGTTCCTTTTTTGATTGCAACACAATCAGGTGTACTCAATCCCCCGAAAGTAATGGCACACCCACTCAACTGCTATGGTGCATCTGCCCCCTCCTTCCCCAAGTGAGATCAAAACCCTTCAAAGGTAGCCCTCCCAAAAAATTTCAACTACTCAATTTGGGTCATGTACCCTTTTCCTCCCCTAGTGGTGGGCATTATTGCGTATTGTTTTAACAGACGTTGATTTCAGTGTGGTTATAAATTTTATCGAAAGCTCTGCGCGCATACTAGAAGAAATATATATTAATAAACTGCATTTGAATAGTATGTACTTAAAAAAAGCAGTAGTAACGAAAACTCAGGATATCGAATGGTTTTCAGGAGCATAAATAACTTGGGCTGCAGAAGTAGATATGTAAATACAATTGGATGCGTAAGACTATGTGCATTTCTTAAATGTAAAATAATAATTATAGTAATAAATAGGGTTATTAAAACTAGTTTTCTTTGAATAACGGTTCACTTGATGATATCAAAAGTATAAGCCGATTTCGCGGTATAACAAAGCATGGGATAGCGAGGTTCTACTATGTAACATCATTTTTTAGCTCTTATAATAAATTGGAAGAAATTTTAATAATGCTCTTGTTTTACTCTTGGGGTAAAAAATTTAGCTCCGTTAAAAACATGAAGAAATCATTGCAATCCACCAAACTCCAAAATTATACTCAAACAGAGGAGACAGTTTTAATGCATTTTCATGAAAGCAAAATAGGGGATACATTGAAAACTTAAACTGAGGTGAGCAATATCAAACCATGTTTCCATTTCTTAAGATTCAATAAACTAATTTTCTGGTTGTTTGACTGTATTGACTTGATTCTTTAGACATGAGGTGGGAGGGGGAACTTAATAAATGACATTATGTTAATTTCCTTAGCTGTAATAATAATATTTTAAACCGTGTGATTCCTTGTATCATAGCTTTTAAGAGTATGATAATTGATTCTATCTACTAATTTCTTTATTCTTTGATTATACTAACTTTAGCTCTTACATATTGAAAAAAAAAACATTTTGTTAAAGTGTGCAGAAAAGTTACTGTTGTTTTAGCAAATGTCGTATTCTCACTTTAACAAGTATTTAACAGGTAATGTGCAGATTACCAAGGTAGTTTGAGAAAGGAAAAAAAATTGTCAACTAAACGGATCACTCCAGTTAGCCTCAACATTCTAAAGAAGCTAATGAATAAATAATTTCTGCAATTTGTCGTTGAACTTTGCCCTAAAAGTTTGTTAACATTTTTGTACACCGGAGATCCAAGCACAAAATCATAATGTTCTTTACCCCCCAAAAAATTCGCTTATATAATCTTCACGTTTATGAAGAATAAAAACTACCACCTTTTAAATGTGTTCGGGAAAAAAAAACCTATAAAGGTTTTTTTTTAATCGAATCCTTGTACCAATTATTGATTGAGAGCTATTTCTACCGCCATTTTTACTGGTAAAATACGGGTCACAGGACCAGGTATATACTCCTATATCGATATAGTTAATTGGCAGAGAGCAATGCAGGAACAGAGTCATTGGGTGGGTCCACCAACTGACCTCGTCATTAATCATTCTAAAGCCAGGTTTGGCAGCAGATCATAGCTTAGAAGCAATTTTGTGAGACATGATTGGTCAAAATCAAAAAATAATGTCGTACTTTTTTTTTTAATTTTCTATACATTGACCATGGAATGAAACGTCTTTATCAAAGTGAAATTGGTAATGTCATGGCATTAACGAGATGCTTTTATATTAATCAATATACTAAAGATTAACATTCCAGAAAACATTCAATTTCAAATCTATTTAATATGAAATACTTTATCCCAAAATTATTAAGGCTCAATAACAGCGATTTTCAGTTATAAACCTACTGAAAGTTGCTTTTAATTCATGTAACTGTTTTACATCGCGTGTGAGAATATTTTTTTTAAGATTATTTATTTACTTATTTATTTAAAAAGTTTTGCACACTACAGAGAAATCCAATTACAGTGACAAATGATCAAAATGCAGCATGAAAATAAACATGTAAATACGACATGAAAAGAAAAACTAAAACAAATTATACATTTAAAATATTAAACATCTAGATTTAGAATTATAAAATGACCTATTAAGAAAGTCCAAATTGTGACAGTGAGTGTTAAAAAGTTTAAAATTTAAAAAAACACACACAAAAACTATCAACATAGTTGAGCTTCGTAAAAATATTTTTAAAGCATGGGGGACTCCGTCACTGTAAAAAATAGATGTTGTTTTTACGGTATAATGCAGCTAATTTTATAGTAACAAACAGTAAAAATTGCTAATTTGACAGTAATAAACTGGAAAATTTGCTAATTTTGCAGCTTTTTACCGTGCATTTTACAGTTTTAAACTGGTACCTCTGCTGCCAGTATTATACTGTAAAAACAAGTTCCTTTTTTGCAGTGTATAAGATCCTATTTGAGAAGCAAATTGGATGCAATAACAATATCAGAGCAGTCAATGAAATTATTAAGAACTTTATCGAAAAAAAGAAGACACAAAAGTTTACGGCGTGCTTTAAGTGTGGGAATACAAAGTGCACAAAGAAGAATAAGAACAAGTCAAAATTTCATGTTAATTAGTTTTGTATCATAATAAAGAAATGAATAAATTTATATTGAATTTGCTAGAGGTTTTTGTTTTATTATTGTAATAAGGATCCCAAATAGCACTACAGATAATGAACAACAGAGCCCCTTCCCTCACGTCACTAATAAGCTGCTTTTTTAAAATGCTGAATCCACTTTTGTTTGCCGGTGTGACCATTTGTACACATATATTTACAAATTAATAGATTAAGTTTTAACTTTGGATTTTACGTTTAATATATTTAGATACAAATAGTCATTATATATCTCAATACTGAGTATCAACTTTCTGAAAAAAACTTTATGTTTACCAAATAATCATTTATACATGTACTGAATGTGACTTTTTATGTCATACCTATAACAATAAATTCAACAAAAAGACACTTCCTATCAGAGAAAAGAGAACAAACACCTGCACTTAAACCATCCTTAACATAAATTGTTTTTATGCTCAGTTTCTTTTGTTTTGGTCTGAATAATGTTTTTTCATTGAAGTATTTTTTTTTAATCTTAGTACTTAAATCACTCGATGTTTTCAGTTTAACTTTTCACTAATTAATTTAAATTAATTACTAATTTCTATTAAGTTTTAAGTTTACGTAAAAATATTAAATAATAAAGGAGAAAAAATTAGTGTTAAGTTCTTAAATTTTTAGTGGCTGTACACACTGCAAAATTATTTTTCACTAATTCATACAGTCAAAATATTTGAATACAAAGTTTAAATATTTTTTACTTTTCTATTCGCTCATAAATACTGCTAGTATAAAAATTAATAGCATCACCTTATAAAGTATTAAATAAGCGGTATGATTTCTAACTCACAATTGAAATTTTCAACTTTTAATTGGACGTCAGTTGAAATCTTTAAAGAGGGTTCGAAAAGAACTTTTTCACTTTGAAAGTTAAAAAACTGTGTTATTAATTTTTGATGAAATGACAGGATGAATATTAGAGGATTGCATCAAGTCGGCGAATGGTTTTGTAGCCAATTCGCGCAGCCCCATTAGAAAGAAAAAAAATTTCTTTTTTTTTTTTTTTTGAATTTACAGAAATTATAAAAACTAATTTTAATTAAGTAATATTGAAAAAAAAAATTATAAATATTTAACTAAAATTACGCCAAGAGTCAAAAATGACAGAGATGCATATTGAATGAACTTACTTGACCTGATCTTGTGCGAATGGAGTAAAAAAGAACTTTTTTTGCTACTATCTGCGCCAATTCAAATGAAGGGGGTCACGGGGAACAATTATCGTCTGATAATCGAACCGATAAAGTTAGGTATTCGCACTGGAGATAGCAGAATGACTTCACATTTCTAAATTCTTTCAATTGCAAGAAAGCGTAATGCAGTCATTTCGTCACATTGTGTTATTGAGTACCTAAAATAGTTATTTACATCAATAATCAAAACGTTGCAAACAGTTCACTAAAAAACATTTCATTTAGTGCCAGTGGTAATAAGTACATGAGTAAAATTAGGTACGTTAGTGTTAGTACATTTTATTTGTGAAAAACATGTGGCTTCGCGCCGAACTTACGAAGATTTTAAACTTTCTCGTTGGAGGTTCTTACAGTTAATATAATTTAAGAGAAATGTAAAAAAAAAAAACATCATGAGCGAAATACTTTACCCATATAATTTGAAACAAAAGAATGGAAAATTTTTTGCATTTCAAAAAAGCCTCAATTTTACTTTAAGTACAAAAACCTTACTTCAAAGTAATCCAAGACTTTTTACCTTTGAGTTTGAACTTTTGTCCCAGTTTCACATATTGATAAATATTAAATCAGTACATTTTTCAATTACGTTATTTATTTTTATTTATTTCATTAAATATTCTGAATTAAGAACTACTTTTTCAAATTAATCTTTACATTCGTCTTTATTTTAAATATTTAATAGTTTATGAAAGGCTTTGTGAAATAATTTTAAATTTTCTCGCTTGGTTCTGTTTTGCGACTAGCAAATTTCACTAGCTTTGATTATTTTTCCTTTTCCGAGTTCCCCATGTCATCTCTATTAAATTTAAATGCATCTAAATTTTAATCTGTTCTGACTTACGAAGTTATCTTTGTGGATCAATGTTATAAGTATATGAAATTATTGTAAAACAGTGCAAAACCTTTTGTCAGGGAGCCATAAAACCGGGAAACCAGAAAACCAGGAAATTTGGCCGTTTTTCTTACTAGTTAAACTTAAAAAAAAATTAAAAACAAAAAGATTTTAACATGTCGCACATCCAGAATGAAAGGGGCACATCTTAAAATAGCTGTTTTGAGAAAAATCGATTTGAAAAACTTTCATTTCTGGGTTGATTAAAGGTTCTGCTAGGTGACTAAGGTGTGCGTTTCCCGGCCAATTTTAAATAAGTCAGTAATTAATAAGAAGTGCCCCATTCATTCTCCATTTTCGTGGAGAATGAAAGGGGCACATCTCAAAATAGCGATTCTTATAGGCATTAGCATATACACTACACACCTTTTAATTTTTTTTGAAGTTCATGTCGTGACATCCTACATATCGCTGTTTCATTTCAGAACAATATTAAATCAAATTTTAATTCCTAATGATTTGACGCTAGGTTACATAATACTATTCTTCTTATTCTAAAAACATGAACCCTTCATAAATTACTTGTGCACAAACAATTTATACTTAATAACAAACAATTAAAGAGAGTGTCATTTTAAAACAAATCAAAATTACGGTTTTCTTAATTGGTTTAAAAAAAGTACTAACCATAATTTGCACCAATGACGATCGGCGAACTCCTGATTTTCAAAGATGTGCCCCTTTCAAACTCAATTCTCCCTTCACAATCGGCAGAATCGACAGAATGATAAGGGCATAAGTTGCTTTTTAGCTGCGATTGTTAACTCTAGAAAAAAATGGATCAGTTTCTCATGTAAGGTGTACAGGCATGCTTTTTAAAGATATTTCCAAAAAATGCATTTTTTGAGATGTGCCCCTTTCATTCTGGATGTGCGATGTGTTCCGATTGATCAATATCATCAGGGTTAATCGAAACACCTACATAAATAAAAATTGTCCAACATGTTTTGTCTTTGCATAGAATATCAAGAGCAAAGCAAGATCGAAGTTCTTACACAAAAAAATCAAAATAAAAAGCGAATATTGTACTTTTTTTTTTTTTTTAGAATCAAAGGTGAAAAGTGTACCGATTCACCCCGTTTTAAGGTAACATTATTTTTCATGTAATCTGAAAAAATGATCTATTTTATAGTTACATTATAATTTAAAAATAATTTATATGGAAGATGTTTCTACAACTGAAGATAATCAGATCATAAAATACATTAAATCCACAAAGTTTTGTCTACCAAAATGGTAGAATTACTGCCTTTTCTTTTTCAAAAAATTTAATGTTGTAAATTTATATTAGAAATTCCCAGAAAAATACTATATCAATTTCCATTTTTCTGAAAGAAAAAAAACAAGATTAATATTATTTCTGAATGGGCAGCTACAAAAACTTTTTTCCCCCCTTCTTCTCAGTAAAAACTTTTTTTTTCTAAAATATTTTGAGATTAATGTCATAAATTGAGCTGTCTGCCTTGTTTCGTATTTTTATTTTTTATTTTTTAAAATTTATATACATTGTAGTAATCCTCCCCAGTAGTGGGGAGATCGTTCGTTACAATCGTAAACATTCAAAATAATTTGACTAACTAGTTTTTAAATGTATTATTTTTAAACTTCAATACGTTTTTAACATATAAGTAAAAGATGACTTAATTAAAAAACATGTCAAATTTCTTCACAAAAAGAAATTTGAAAAGTGTATCGTTCCTCCCCTACCTCTCCTGCAATATTTGAAATCCTCAGTTTTCTTTTTTTGCTTTCATCTCAGGAACGAAAA